>VXBJ01007265.1:1057247-1100857 GCA_013400055.1 Nycticryphes semicollaris
CCGCCTCTGCTGCCGCTGCTGCAGGAGAAGGGAGTGGGGATTCGGGTCTGTCGGCGCTGGCCGCAGGTGAGGCGTCTCTCTCCACTCTTCCCTGCCATGCTCCTGTCGACATTTCCTCTCCTGAGGCGCGCCTGGCCGCTGTCCTCTCCCCTCAGACCTGTTACCTGCTCGGGGAGGGGCGGCGGCGGCCTCCCCGCCTAGTCGCCCTCTGAGGGAGAGCGCGCCGTGCCCCCTCTCCTTCCCCCCCAGTGGCTGCTCCCCGCCCCGGGGAGTAGCTCTGGGGGGCGGTAGGACCCGTTAAAGAGCGCCCGCGCAGCGGGCAGAGCCCCCGAGCGGCCGACCTTCACCTCTCGGCCCGCCTGCCCCAGGGTGCGGTGAGGGGAGAAGGCTGAGCTGCGAGTGGAGGCCGAGCCTGCCCGCCTGTTCGGCTCCTACTGAAGCGACTTGTCTTCAGGGAACTATTCCCTAGCGGCAAAACCTGCCGCCGGCGGCCTTGCCGCATCCTGGTCCCTTTTATCGGGAAGAAAAGGCCTGGAAAGCAAAGTAGCCCCCTGAGCAGGGTTTTCCCGAACAAGAAGCCTGCTGAGCGCTCTCAGAGACGCCTAGTGAGATATCCCAGGGATATGCCAGAATCCATTAACGAGAGAAGTGGTGACAGTGGCTGGATTTCTGTGCCCGGTCACTCCACCATCTTGGGTGGGTGGAACTGAATCTTTCTGTGCCCTTGGCTGTAGCCCTGTAGTGGGTAAGTGGCAAGGTTATGGAACAGGAGCAGTGCTACTGGCTTCTGACTGCAATCCTTCCTTAGTAAAAGGGCCCACCTGTTGTTTTGCAGTTGAAAAAAGTGATGGCAAATCAAATGCTTTATGAATTCCTGTAGCCAGTGATGAAATTCTGATTTAGATGAGGTGTTCCAAACACCACACTTAGAATTCACTTAAAGACAAGCAAGAAATTTTACGTGACTGGGTTCTGGATGATACTGTACACATTACAGATAGCTGTGAATATATGACATGAATGTATCAAGGTCTATCCATTCATAGTTGCCCAAAGTGATTTCTTCCTAAGATTTTACTAGTTTCTGTCAGAGAATTTGCACTCCAGCTGGGAATAAAAGCAATTTAATAATAGTTTTATTCATTGTAATGCAATACTTTGGTAAAGTGCACTGGCTATTTGATCTAGCATGGTATTTTAAATGCTAATGGTACTTGATAAAGTAGAGAGGAGGTGGAAAAAGATAAAAACCTCTTCCTTTTTTTCTTCCTCAGCACACTAGAGGTGGTTTATTAGACCACCCATTTACAGCACTAAAATGAGAGTGTGCCAAGTGCAGGTTGGCATTTGCAAGTAGAAGTTTGAATAAAAGAGGCAGATTCTCAGTAAATTGTAAGTTGTTGCATTTGTGCTCTGACTTTGGCACTTTGCAAGTTTGCAGCAGCTGAGTGGCTTCTCTGTACAGTACTTTAAAAGGCCTTTTCAATGAGCAGCAAATGTAAATATTTGATAGTATCTGCATTTTATTATTTTCTGCTTAAAAATACGTAAAATGAGATCAGCATTTATAGGTTTTTGAATTACCAAAAATGTTGCTGATGACTTTTGCTGTGTATGTCAGTTTATGATGTCAAGTCTTCTTGAAAACAGTTTTATTCTCTCACGTGAGGGGAAAATTCTAGGATTAAATTTATCATCACGGAGCAGAGCATGGTGTTCAGAAATAATAAACCACCACGTACATCAATTTATGAAGATGAAGAAGGAGAAATTAAGGCAATGCTGGAAAATAACTGCTGGCATCAGCTGACCATTTAAATGGGGGTTGAAGTCTTGTGTTACTATTGCAACACAAGATCTCAGTTTCCTGTAAATGTAGCTTTTCCATTTTCCAAATCAAGAACTGTTTTCTACAGATAATATTAGGGTTGAGCTGTGAATTATTATAGTACTACTTGATTAATTTTTATAGAGTGTTAGCTTAAATTTAGCTTTTATTTTGACCTGAGTATATATTAACTGCTTTATACCTCACTTATCTTGACTTACAAAGTCTGCAGCCATCAGCATGCTTCTGTTGTCTGAATTTTTTTCCTAGTATGACTTTATGCATTTATCTTCCAGACACATGTAGCTATTGGTATTGCACGTTGTCATCCGAGGCTATAGACCAGCAGATTACTAGATGATTCCTCTGTAGATACATTTAGAGGCACTATACTTCACGTCTTGTGTTTTAATACCATAATACTGTCTCTTTGAGTTTCTGAGCCCTGAAAATTCTTACTGATGTTTTTCCCTGGTGCTTTTAAATTGTTTGTTTAGGAACTAAAGCTGTGTTCCTAATTGAACATATCTGGCCTTTTAAAAAGAGGAAAAGAATTACAGGATAAACCTAGTTGATATCTTTGGTTACTCTGGCATTGACCAAAAATTATTACGTGCTATTGCTAGCCAAGTGATAGTCACTCTTTTTCTTTCTCTCCCTGTTTTGTTTTTTGGAAAAACCTACATTCCTGAATCTGAAATAGATTTTCTTTCCTCCATACTTGTATCATTGGTTAAAAAGCAAAGTAGGGGGGGTTAGGCTTGGAAATATTGAGGTATTGTTGAACAATGGTATCCACATGATTTTTTTAGAATGGAACTATACCAAGGAAAACAGTAGATACAGTCAACTGGAATATCATGCTAGTTCATTCTTACTCACCTTCTTAAAACATGTGACTTCTCTAGCCTTCCAGCTGGACAGAAAGAAGTAAACATCTACTCCAGCAGAGGAAGCGTAATGAATCTAAACTTTTCACCTTTTCTTCCTGTACAGATTAAGACAGCAATCACGTAAAGGTCCAACATGCAAAACTGGCTTAGCCTGGATCTTATTATTATTGTACCTTCTTTTATGTTCTCAAAAGTTTTTTTTTTGTTCTTTTTGTTGTGTTCATTCTCTCCTCCTCTTTGAAAGTGGGCAGCTAAGTCATACTAAATTCTCAAATTTGGGCATATCTCATAGCAATAAATTCTATAATCTCATAAGTATTTTTGGTTTGGTTACTTTATTTCATCTATGCATTTATTTATCCTGGTTTTGTCAAAGCTTCCCAAAGTTAAGCACCCCTGCCTCTTAGGAAGATTGACCATTTGCTGCTTTTTTAGACTTCCATGTATTATAGAATTATAGAATGTGTTGGGTTGGAAGGGTCATGTAGTCCAAACCCCCCTGCAGTAAGAATGGACATCTTTAACTAGATCAGGTTGCTTAGAGCCTCATCGAGCCTGACCTTGAATGTTTCCAGGGATGGGGCCTCCAACACCTTTCTGAGAACCCGTTCCAGATTCTCACCACCCTCAATGTAAAGAACTTCTTCCTAATGTCTTACCTAAACCTACTCTAGTTTAAGATCATTGCCCCTCATCCTATTGTTGCATGCCCTTTCGAACAGTCCCTCCCTAGCTTCCTTGTAGGCCCTCTTCAGGTACTGGAAGGCTGCTATAAGGTCTTACATGGCTGCTATAACAAGCTTTGCCTTAAAATGTCTGCTTTTACTGAAATGATACACTTAACTTTGAAAAAAAGCAAGATGTAGATGAATACTGAAAGTCATAGTCTAACAGGCTTTGTTACTGTCACTTAACCAAATGGCAGATGAGATCAGTTTCAGCTGCTGAATTTATTTTATTGGTTCATCAGCTTGAATATGCCTCTGAGCTTGTGTAACCACAAATTTCAGTGTCACTGCTCACTCTCTTTAGAAATAATTTGTCTGACGGTGGTCTAATACATTCATGGTGGCTGTTGACAGGTATTCAATTTTGTCATAGTTTACAGCAGTGTGGAGAGTCTGTTGTGGATGTCCTAAAATGTTCAAATCAGAAGTAATCAAGAAGTACTAAATTAAGGTATGGGAAGCTGCCATTGTGGCCACGTTTTTATAGCCCTGGGCTTTTTGTGTTAGCAGTCTGACATATTTTAAAGACCATTGCTACCCCAGTGTTCTGAGACTTGGCCTGCTAACCAGTTAAATGAACTAAAGGAGAGGACTTAAGAGAAGTGGTGTTCCTTGAGGTCATGTCTGTAATGTGAAAGTCTTATCCTTGTCCTTCTTAATTACCTGAAGATTGCTCCTATTGTAAGGACTCTGGTGGCCAAGTTGAAACATCGCTACACTGGTAGGTTTCAACTGATCAGTCTGTCCACCTGACCCTTTCTGTGAGATGGCAAAATGCCAAAAATCTACTGTGTGAAGATGTAGTGTTCCCCATCTTTAGGATGCTATAAGCTACACACGCATGTTGGAGTTGTTTGCTGTGTTTTTTAAGACTAGGTAGAAGATAGGTGATCTGAATGTCTATGCTACTGGTCTGCATTCTATACATTAAGAATGAAGAGCAGTCCGGTTGTGGTTGGGATGGTCAGGTGTGATGAGGGACAGAAAGGTTATAGGAAAAGGTATTAGCTTTAGAGAGAGAAAACTGCCTTTATTAAATAGTGTATTGTAGATGGAGCTAAATCTTTCGGGTATGCAAGTTTCCTTTACCAGCCTGAAGAATTACCTGCCTACTTCTTAATATTTTAATCTAGCAAATAAACTGCATCTTCCAAGAGTTCAGTTAGGGGGACGAACATTTGGTTACTCTTTGTTATTACACTTTATGATTGTTTTGTTTGTCACTATGAAAGTAATACCTTAAAAAGCAGCTCTTCAGGAAAAACCTAAAATGGTATTTCTGGCTAAATGCAGGTAAGATTGGTAAGGACTTCTACAAAAGCAATTCTGTTATGTGAATTTCTTCTAGATCCTTGAGGTCTTGAGGGTTTTGTTATCGTGAGATAAATTTGCATCAACTTGTAGATATTCAGACAACCACCACAATATGTGGTTTAAACGATGTTAAAATTTAATATGCTGGAGGAGCTCTGGATATTCTAAAGAAGCTGTAAATACTTCAAGTAATTGAATATAAAATCTCCAAATATGACTTAACTTGCCTTAAAACATAAAGAAGAAGTTTTCCATTACAGGAAAAGTCAACCTCAACTTAATTTCCTTTTACTAGAATCCAATGCCATATGTGTGTTGTGATTCCAACCAGGTGTTTCATTATACCAAAGTGCTGTAAAAGAGTTACTTCTGTCTGCTAGGGGTATTAGATCTTTCTCAAAGACATTCATGCAAACACGGTCTTCAAACTAGCTGTCATATACCTCACATAATAAACTGAAGATTCCATAATATTTCTGCTTTAATGACTCCTCTGGAAGTTAAGTGTAATGATGAAACGTTTATTCCAAACTTCTTCTCACTATTTTAGCAATTGCGTTCAGGGACAAAAGATCGGGTAGTGGTGAGGCTCATAGAGGAGCGGGTGTGTTTTAATGACCTGACATTACTAATATGTTTCTGAGTCTGACTTACAAATCTAGAAATAGTTTTTTAATAAGATAGTCTTAAACTAAGAATATATGACTAGTTAGAAATGACTGTGCTGAACTGCAGTTATTTGCTGCTATAATTGCTTACAGCTTTGCATTAATTTCATTTCAATGGTTGTCATCTTAAAGGTTAGAGCAACAAGAAATATTTTGAGAGACAATGCCAAATGTACCTAAAAGTAGAATGACTTTTGTTTAATAAAACCAAAGGTGGGTTTTAGCCTTGCAGTAATATTAGTGAGGTTAATGAAAATGTTGCTCATCTAGAGGAAATGACTGAGCATTGCACTAAGCAGATGGCTACAGAACTTTTCAGCCCTCAGGAGTTTGATGGCAGCGTCAGGATAAGAAAGGAAGTATTCTGTGTTACCATTTGGATCTCAGTTGCATTAGATTTTTCTCTTGTGTGACAGCCTATCAAGCCAAAGAAGGGGCAGGATGGGTAGCAGGCTGAAAGGATTGTCAAAATGTTCACAGTAGGAAATTTGTGAACCAGTGTAGCAAGTAAAAAAATAAGGGGAGGCTCATCTGTTTCCAACCCTAGAGCTCCTCTGGAGAAGCTGGCTGGTCTGAGAAGAAAGAATCAGTGTGAAAAGCCCTATTATGGAAAACTCTGCAGCATGTATCCAGTCAGCTGTTGAAGATTTTTTTCACATGGACAATGTGGCTTTCTCTAGCAACCGGAGTATTTTAATTGGTAAAACTAGGATCTTTATCAATTCTAGATACAGCGTGACAACTGCATTTGAAGTCAGAAGGCTAGTTATCTACTGAGCTGATCAAATCTTCAGTGGGTCAAAGCAGTTATGCAATGAATGCCTTACTAGCCTTTCTATCTAGATTTATCGCTGCTGCTAACTGCTGGGTCATGTTCAAGCAGCTTTTTTTCCAGTCCTGTTCTGGGCTAACTGGAGGAATCTCCCAAGTGTCTGAATAAAAGCTTGGGTGCTTGATCAACAATTTGTGGTAGTGATACTTCTTACATAGACTTCACACACCGTCTTTTTGGTAGGAGAAAGTATCTTATGCTGTATATATGTATTAAATATAATTTCATATATGTCTAACTTGTGTGCCAGGCATGATGTTTGCTTGAAGTATCAGGCTCATATGTATTGGCATATCAACAGGTAAGTCCCCATCAGTTTTTAGGAAGAAGGCAGTAAGAGCTTGTAATGGGCTTCATGAATTACCATGTTGCACAATCTCCCTTTGTAGCCATTGTCATTCCTAAAGGTATCAGACTTGGAAATGTGGGCCCTCATGTGAGAGGAAGTGGCTTTATAGCACCCAAAACCAAGTTGTGTGAAAGATGAGTTGTCTTGTATGATTGCAGATGGAGCCACAGTATGTGTTTGAGCATCACTTAAGCAGATTCTTGACCTGTCGAGGGCAGAGGTGGCCTCTAAGTGTCCTGTGGTATACTGGAATGGTATGAACAATTAAATGGAAGAAAGTCTGTATTGTTGAATTTAAGAAACAATGATACTTCTAACTCTAGGCTTATGGCAAGAAGGTTGGTACAGTTACTTTCTCAAAATCTGAAGAGAAAACTAAGCCACATCATCATGTTGAGCCCAGGAGGTGACTCCTGCATGATTTCCTTAGCGTGTAGATGATACAAAGTTGGAAGTGTTTTAACATATTGGAGGGCTGTGCTGCCATTAAGAGAGGCCTCCACAGATTGGAGAAATAGGCTGACAGGAATCTCATTAAGTTCAACAAAGGCAAATGCGAAGTCCTGCACCTGGGGAGGAATGTTCTCCTACAGGCTGGAGACTTGCTGGCTGTAAAGTGGCTTTGCAGGAAAGGACTAGAGGTCCTGGTGGATACCAGGTTGAACATGAGTTGGTAATGTGTCCTTGTGGCAAAGAAGACCAGCACTATCCTGGGCTGCATTAGGAAGAATACTACCAGCAGGTTCAGGGAGGTGGTTTTTCTTTTGATTAGGCTTTGAGGAAAACATGTCTGGGGTGCTTTGTCTGGTTCTGGGTTCTTTAGTAGAAGGAAGACACATGGACTTAGTGAAGTGGGTCCAGAAAAGGGCCACGAGGACCATTAAGTGTTTGGAGCATCTTTCGCATGAGAAGAGGCTGTGAGAGCTGCAGTCACGTAGCCTCAGGAACAGAAGGCTCAGAGAATCTTATTTTAAGGTATGTAAATACTTCGTGGGAGGGAGCAAAGAAGGTGGAGCCAGACTGTTCTCAGTGGTGTCTGCTGAAATAGCAAGAAGCAATGAGCACAAGCTGAAATACAGGGAATTCCCTTTAAACATAAGAAAACACATTTTACTGTAAGGGTGACTGAACACTAGAACAGGTTGCCCAGAGAGCTGTGGAATCTTTATACTCGGAGGTAATCAAAACCCAGCTGGACATAGCCCTGAGAAGCCTAGTCTAGCTTCCTTTGAGCCAGGGACTAGATGATCTCCAGAGGTACCTTCCAACCTCAGCAATTCTGTTGTTCGGTGACTGAGAAATCAGATGTAATTTCCCATGTTGTGTTATAGTAAAATTATAGCTCTATGTAGTATAAAGGAGCAGGCTTCCTGAGAATAACATTTGACTTCCCTTCCAAGTGACCTGTGTAAGAGGTGCTGTTCCTTCTAGGACAGTATTTCAGATTCTAGATGTGGAAATGCTGCCTAACTTCTGCATTTGTCTAGTAACTTAGGCACTGTATTATTTTTTTTTTTAATACTTCCTCTTAAAAATATCAGATGTTGGAAGGGGAAGTATACACTGTCCAACTTACAGGAAATCTATGACAGTGATTATCCCGTTATTTATGAGGCCCTTGCAACACATCCTCATACAGCTGGAGAGTGGGACTTAGGCAGTGTACTGAAGTCTGCTCTGGTAAACACAGTAAACTTTGGCAATCTTGATTCTAAAGGAAGTCTCAAATGTGACACTAAGCTTGATTGTCCAGTGTGGGTTCTGATCTGTAGTATCTTGTAACTTCTAGAATTTTACTAAGAAGAGGAAGAGAGATTTTCTTTGGAAAACTTTATTTGGCTAGGTTTTATTGTGTGTTCCTATTAAGTTTTCCTGGATACTGAATGGAGAGGCTTATATTCTGAGTGCATTTTTCTACATTAGGAAGTCAAAGCCCTGTTTAAGCTATTCAAAAATCTATGGTCTTAGTTTAAAGTTACTCCAGCAGAAGAATCCTGGCACTGGTGACTTATTAATGTAATTCTGCTGCTTCTGAATTGCTGGTCTTGTGCTATTTACTATGATTTTGCTTAGTGTATTTTAAGCTTTTGTGCCAATTTGATGTGTTGCTAATCCTAGAACTAATAGCCTTGAGAAGTTGTGAAGACTGCAAGGAACTCCTCAACTAATACAGCTTCTTGTAGGAGAGCCCAAAAGCTGCTTGTCTTTTGTAGGACATACAGGACAATATCAGTGCATGTTGATCTTTGACAACAGATTCTAGCAGCTGTCACCCGAGGTGGCAGATCAGGCTGCTTCACTAAGGTGTTGGATGTTGTGCAGTTGCATCAATGCCTTTGCTGACGAGGGGAAGGGGTTCTTAAATTAGTAGAAGTAAGTCCCAAAAGACTCTCTGCTTTGACAAGAATCAATACCTGTTCTACATACTCAAGCAATTAGTAGTATGGTGTCTTCAGCACCTCTCTGTGCAGTCTGTTGTTAAACGGTTGTTCTATTAAGCTCTTCCAGAACAGATATATTACACTGGAGGACTGTAGGTAGGTAGATGGATTCCAGCACAAAGCATGCATTTTAAAGGGGGTTTTATACAGTATTATGTACCACTCAGGACATTGAGAGTATTTGCTTTGTAAAAGGTCCTTAATGTGAACGCTGAATGCTCCTTTTAATTTCTTCTGCTGGGCCCTGTGCAGTAAGGAGGGCACAGATGGGAGTTCAGCTGGGCTCTGGGTGGCTTGATTTGCTATTGCGGCATTCCTCGGTGCTGGTGGGAGAGAGAGAGAGACTGATGACTCATCAAGTCAGGTGGTTATGCCTCTGCTGTGTGTCAGGAATTTCTTTCCCCTCTGCAGCAAGCTTTCTCATCCCTCTGTGTAGGGGCACTAGAAGGACAATTATTCTGTAAGTGGTGGTGCTTAACTGCTGGATTCTGGCTTTGCCTCAGCGGGCCTGTGGATTTTTATCCCTCCCTGTTTCTGCAAAATAAGGTAAGAATCTGTGTTTGTATGATAAAACAGTCATGGATTTTCTTCCTTGCTGTAAGAAAGGTCCTTCTAAAAATCTGACTGGAGTCTTAATTTTGAAGAGATCTTTGTGGTAAGACAATTCATCATGTGAATTCTGGGACTGATCAAATGTTTGAAGCAAACCCAAGGAAATGTAATAGAAAACAGGTTTCTCTGGCATTGAGAGCAGGACAGTTACGGCTTTGGGATTACTCTGTAGCCATACTGCTATGCTGGGAGAAACCAAGATAGAAAACGCAGATTATTGGCCCTTTCTTAATTCATTAAAATTGCTTTAATAAGACTCGTTTCAGTCAGAGGTGATACTGCAGCAAGTAATGTTTTGATTTCTGGCACCGTTAGGCAGAATATGGCCATGTTAGAGCTTGAAAGCATGTTTAAAATCAATTGTTGAACTGTTTAAGATGGAGAAGATTTAAGTTGTAAGATGCATCTTTGCTCATAAGGAGAATTAAAATTAACCTAATATCCCTTGTAGGTGTGCTAGTAAGCTTTCTAGGAGTGGATTGTGTGTAGTTCCTAATATCCTGTGTTGGTGAGAGGCCTGTGAAAGGCTGCAGGAACTCAGTAGATTTCTAAAGTGGCTAGCTACCACGGCTTCTTGGGGTAAATACATACTGTCTGCACACACACGGTGTTATGTTTAGCAAATTCTGACGTGCTTTAGGGAGTTGAATTTTACCTGAGTACTACTAATAAAGACATTTAACAGTGTAGGTAGGTAAAGCAACATTTCTGCCCTCAAGGACTTTTCCATCTAACATGAAAATCTGTAATGCTAATAAACAAGAATGCACAAGAAAACTATGCAAATAACAGCTTTTTTTTAATTTAATTTGTATTCAGTATTAAAAGATGCATATCCCCTTAAAAAAGAGGTCAGCTTGGCTGGGTGAGCACTGGCTTTTAAACTCTGCACTTTGAAGGTGTAGGAGATGGCACAAAGAAAGGTGAGGAGGAATTCACCACATCTTGGAACAGTTAATAGGTATGTGTTTAAAAGCAGTTGGTGCAAATGCTAAAGATCAGAACAAACCCACAGTTCATTGGTGTGTTGCTAGGTCATCTAGCAGAGGAATCCCATTCTCTTTTAGTTGACTTGGGCAGCAATTTGGGATGGTGGCTGTAGGAAGAGAAAGAGAGCAAAGCAGCCACAAGAACAAAAGAGTCAGATGCTGGGTGCCAGCAGGATGGCGCTTAAACTGTGGAGTGACTGTTCTGAAGTTCTCACTTGCATCCCTAAAAGATAAACAGTCGCTTCAAGTGGTGGTCACCTGACCTGCAGGTTTTGGATATGAAGAAAAGTTAATTTAAATAGAAACTGGCCAGTGGTCTTCCTGGTTTTCCTTGCCTTTGTAAACTGACTCTTTCGTATGGCACTGTGTACTGTCTCACTGCCAAACAGCATCATTAGTTCAGTTATGAGAATTTGATTTCTTTATTGTGCTTCTATAGAAGTTTTGGTAGTGGGACTCTTGAGATTGTTTTGTATCATGGTACATTGAAGTAAATGTTTTGGGTGGATTTGTAAGACCCAGCTGCTTTTTTCAGCATGAAGAGTAATTGTGCTTGAGTTTTGCAATGTTTTTAATAGTTAAAAGCAAAGAAGATGAGGTAGTTTTGTTAGTCTGATCAGAACCAGCTCTTACCAGCTCCTCAGGAACTGCAGTTTGCTTTGTGAGGACTTTCCCTCTGCCATTTGTCAGAGAAGACTTTTGAGACAGAAACACTGAAATTAAAGTTGTCTTCTGGGCCTAAACAGCAGGCAGCTTAAAGGATAAAACTATCATTATGGAGAGTAGAAGCATCTAACGGATATCTGATTTAGCCTTTGAGCTTGAGAGCAGTTAACAGTTCCACTCCAGGCTGATGGTGACTGAGTCATGATCAACTGTTGGGGTGGATGTTGTGAAATGAATCAGTGGTAGCTGTGTTACACAATCCACTCCAGTGAGATGCAGAGTCTACAAAAAGCTATTCCTTCAAGATGAATAGGAGTTTGGAATCATTGGAGATCCTTTTCTTACAGAGCAGAGCCGCCAATTTAAAACATTTCGACTGGTAAAGAGGCCGAGGGACAGAGGATTTGTATTAAAAAATGAAGTATTAAAAAGCTGGAAAACAGTCGTTAGATTTTTAAGAACAGCAGATGTTGGCTACGTACTGCTCCTGAAGAACAGGCAGAAGAGCCTTTAATGATGGTGAAAAGCATGGCAATGTAGTTGTTTTCCTCATTGTACACAGGGCAGGTTTCCAAGCCTGAGTATGCCTCTGTATTTGCGGCCTTGCAGAAGATGCCGGGTTCTGTCGGGCTTTTTGCAAAGATTGTGAGTGTCAACAGATGCCTCACGTGGTTCACATCACCAAACCATGGGCTCTACTGGATGGCCCCTGCTGATACGCAGAGCGCTGCCAGAGCACACCTTTCACCAGTGCTGTATCGTAGATGTGTCACTAGAGTAGAAATGGGTAGAGAGTTGCCTTACAGTTCTCTAATACCAATCAGTTTCCAAGGTAACGCAAAGCGTGGTAAGGGCTGACAAAGCAAACCATTAAACACACTTATCTGCACCAGAAGCAGGATGGCCCGACTGCTGATAACAGGACAAATGGGGATCGAAGAGGTCTGTTTCTAAAATGGCTTTTCCTGTGCCAGTTGTGTAGATTCTCTGAACAGTTTCTGGCAAGAGATGTTGGTGTTTAACTGTTGCACGTTCAGGTTTTTGGCTGTTATTTAGCACGGTTCTTCTGCAATGCTCCATGGGTTCCACTGAGAGCAAGAATGCGTAATACCTAGCTGTGCAGCACACAGAGAGGACTTGCGTGCTTGTGTGCTGGTGCCTGTGAAAATGTATGTTTCTTTCTCTGAATACTCTGATTCAGGAGCTTGAGATAGCAAAAAAAAAAAAAAAAAATATATAGAATTTCTACAATTAATATTTGTAGTATTGTCTTTCAGAGACTAGTGGCAGTGAAACAGCCCCAGAACATTCTCGTGCTCTGTCTGCACATAGTAGCCTGGAAATCCCTCAGAATCATGGATAACTCCATGTTTTGAAGGAGGATGGATGAGACAAGGAAGATAAAAAATATTCTGTATTGTTTAAATATCCTGCTATTGCAGTTGTCCAGCATTTTAGGAGTGTAACTGTTTCACTCAGTGGTGTTTTGTGGAGCATATTCTGGAATGATGTTCCACCCTAGTGTTCCTGCAACAGGCGATGTTAGTTCTTCTGTTTATTTAAATGAGTTACTTTTTAACTTTTTATAGCTTCAAAATCAGTGTGCTTAAGATGCATCAGGCTACAGGAGTTCAGAATACCTTCTAACTGGAAGCAAGGAAAAAGCAGAGGGGAGGAAGGGGAGGAACTTACTACATGCGTGTGTCCTTCAGAACTGACTCTTTTCTTTTTTCCTTTTGTACAGTTGAACAGGCAAAATGGACTTCTCCAAGCTACCCAAAATCCGTGATGAGGACAGAGAGGCTTTTGTTGGCTATGTCCATGGAGTCTCAGGACCTGGTAGGTATTATTTTGTAAAGGAAATCATAGGTTCTCTTTCTTCTAGTGCCTTGCTACTCTTGTTCACTTGGAAGTGGAGGAGTAGAACTCTAGGTGGAGCCTTTTCTCTTATTTTTTTGGGGGGTGGGAGGGGGTAGGGGAGTGCTTTTTTTTTTTTTTTAAGGATCACTGACTTTGTCTGATAAAATATTAGGAAATATCCTAACAAGATGCTACTGGTAATTAATCTTATTTAAAGACGTAATGTGCAGAAGCAGACCGATTAATAATAATAACAAAAGGTAGCAAGCTGTCTGCATGAGATAAAGCCACTTGGTCAGAAATCTGCAGTAAGCTTCTGAAATGTAGTTTGACCCTGTGCTCTCTGGAATACTCAGTCCCCTGCCAGTGTCAAGCTGTTCTGTGTTACTCCGTCATGAGCTGGAGGAGCTCCACGAGGAGCTGCAAGGGTCAGGGAAGGTAGCAGAGTGTGGCAATTGTGCCACTGGGAGAAGGAGAAGTCTTCATCCTTCTTTATCAGCTTAAATAGTTTCTTTAGGCTCTGATGGTAACAGCTTTTGAGTGCATGCAGACTCTACTGGCTTTTCTGTTTCCTCCTGCGTTCTCTTCAATATGTGAAGAAAAGCAGGGGAATGTGTGAATGGAAGAATAGCATGTATTTTTATTAATGCAACTTATTTGATTAATTCAAATTCATCAAATAAGAAACTCCCTTGCCTCAAGTCTACCTAAATAAATACCTGTTTTTTAACTGCCAATTCCTTAACTACAGAATTGATACATAAAAATAATTTTAAACAGGTACAGTTCTTTCCTAAGAAGTGGAAAATGTATTTTTGTGTAAATGTGAACCCTGTGTGCAAGATTGATATTATAATATCAAAGACAAATTTTATTCTAAAGCAGCTAGGCCTCAGGTATGACCTGCTGAAATCTAAGTCAAAACAGTAGGAGGCTTCAGGCCTCCTCAAAACAGTCTTCATCTGTTGAAAGTTAAGTGCCCTAAGATATACATAACTTCTACAAAATGAAATTTCAAAATAGTGCTTCCTTAAAAACTTTGTTAGGTGTCTGCCACTCTAGATACAGGGATACATGTTTCCCTTAGCAGGTGTGTTGGCTTGATCTGTATATTGTGATAGTTTGTTATGTGAGCATCCAGATGCTGTCAAGGTAAACAGAAGTTGGAGTGACTCAAAAATGCTAGTCCCCAACCACAGGTTTATGCAGCTCCCAGGTATTAGGTGAGCTTGTGCTATTTTTCCTGTATGTTTCAATTTAATCAGATGGTAACGTGGCCCCGCTAACTGAAAGGGAGAGGTGCCTGTGTTGCTTGTCTATCAAAGTTCACTTCTTCTCTAAAACTAAACATTTGCCGTCTGTCGAGACAGATAAGAGAAATTACAGCATGAATTATCTGTGAACTACTACATTCTGGTAGTGTCCCCTTATTGAACATAAAGGAACAGTGTGAAACTCACAGGGTAACATTTTCATTTGGCTTTTAAACTAGAAATATGGGGATTTGTGGCAGCCAAGTTCCCCCTTTTGTGAAATCAAGAATGCGTTTCCAATTTGGGTGGGTAGCGGGCTGTCACTGCGTAGATCTTACTAACTTCTGGTGAGTAAATCCCCTGAGCTACGGGAAAAACGTTCACCTACGTGCTTGTCTTCTACAGTGGTCACAGCATGCAACATGGCAGGTGCTGCTATGTACGAGCTGGTACGAGTAGGCCACAGTGAACTGGTGGGGGAGATTATCCGACTGGAAGGTGATTTGGCAACTGTCCAGGTGTACGAAGAAACCTGTATCCTTTTCACTGATCCCCGGGGGCCTGCCAGACTGTGCAGTCCAGAAAGATGGTGATGATTAGGGTGAAGATGATGAACAAAGCTGACTGGGACCAGCGTTTGGTACTTCTGATGCCAGAAGTACATCTGCTCTGAACATCTTTTGTAAATTCTGATGGTTTTGAGGTAAATCTTATCTTGCTTGGCTGTGTACTGAGGAGACCTTTTTTTTTTTTCAAGTGAAAATTAAATAACATACACCTTAGAATTTAAGTTCATTTTAATTTAAATATTGCAGTTCTTTGTTAAGGAAGTTGTTTGACAAATGTAAACCACAAATGGCAAAACTACGAAGCAGTAATTGTTGCATCTTTTCTTAGCTTTTGAAAACTATGCTTGTGTAACACTTAAATAGGAAATGTAAAGTGGGTAGGATGCCTTCCTCTGGGTGGAGTATTTTGCCAGGTGTAATAGATTACATTTTTGCTTCTGCAGTGTGCTTACAGAATCCTGGTCCAGCTAGGACACAGCATGTATTCTAAAATCTAGCTAACTTAAAATATATTTTCTATTACACATACGTGAGCGGATGTCAGAAAAGAAGTCATAAAACTTGAAGCCAGACCTTTTTTCTTCTCATACTCTTTTAAACTTAAGAGTTGGCTCTGTGTATCTATAAAGGCTAGGAAAACGCCTGTGCTGGCTCCCAAAGCTTTGTTTTGAGGAGCTGGATGGTAAACTGGTGACTAACTCCTGTCTGTACCTAATAATTTGCCATTTAAGATGGCATCATTTTAGCCGCGATCGTCATTATAATATCTAGTAGCCTTCTATCAGTAGTAAGTGAAGCAACTTTGAATATAGTTTACTCTTAGGTTCCTGATGAGGGGGCTGTGTTGTAGGGCTCTCTGAAGTCAACTTGCATTTAATCTTTTGATTCTTGCAGAGGGTTTGGGAGGTGGTTCTGTATTCTAGCAGGACTGTTTTGCCAAACTGCTGGCCATTTGCAGAGAAGTCCATTGTTCATCTTTGGAGCTTAGATAGTGTGTAGACTGGGCAACTTGGTATTAGAGAGGAGGGAGGTAATGCTGGTTTCAGATAAACTCTCTTAAAAATTAGAGTGCTGTCGAAAAGACTCTCCAAGGTGCAAGGTGGAAACATTTATGCTCTCTAATAAATTCTGAAGCGAAAAATTCTGTATTTCATAGCATTAACTTAAACAATCAAACCTGTTTTCTACGTCTGAAAATTTCAGAAATGCCTGGCATTTTGTCATCCTGCTGCCTGTCACACCAGTAAACTCATCCATTATAGTTGACTTGAACCAGCGATCATAAAGCAGAACATTTACCCCTACTTGGAATGAGGAACTTTGGTGCTTTAGCAGTTTCAGTTTGAGTTTAGTATAAAACTTTCATGCTTCTCAAATGATGATGCATAATATAGTAATAAAAATATTACCTTAAAGTCAGATAAGAACACGATGTTGTGAACATGATGCCTGTTCCTCGCCCTTCCTTTGGATTAACTTTTCCTCAGCAAATCTTTAGCTGGTGTCTCTGTAGGAGATCCTGTACTCCGTACTGGCAAACCCCTGTCAGTGGAACTAGGGCCTGGCATCATGGGAGCTATTTTTGATGGTATCCAGAGGCCTCTCTCGGACATCAGCACTCTGACCAAAAGTATCTATATCCCTAGAGGTGTCAACGTGTCAGCTTTGAGCCGAGATGTCAAATGGGACTTCACACCTTCCAAAAATCTGCGGGTAAGTTCTGACAAGCCTGTTGTCCCTTCTTGCTCCTCTACCCCCAGAGCCCGGAGCTGGAGCAGGGTGCCAATGCTAAGAGCTGCAGTTAATCCTGTATTACGTTTGTTAAAAGGGGTACTACGAGTTGGTAGCAATGTATGAGAGTCAGAATTGGACAGAGATCGCCAAAACTTACTCAGTGTGTTGCTGTTGAGTAAGAGAAACTTGTAAAGTTTTAATGTATTTGCAAAACAGTAAAGAAGCTAGGGGAATTGCACTAAGCATTAGCAGGAGCAGGTGTTACCTGAGCAAAAAGAATGACTGCAGCACACGTTTCGCAGATGGTAAAGGTAGCCTTAGAGCTGGAAAATGTCATGGCTTTAGCCCTTGGCAGCATCTTTTTTCCAACCTTGCAGGTTAGCATACGCTATCCTTTCTCTAATTAACACATTAAGCTGAGAGGTATAAAAGAAATGAGGAAAATTCCAGTAATTATTACTGTCTGAGCCTTGAAAGGCGCCTAAACCCAGATAGTATTGCTAGCAATGTGCTGTTAGTGTAATGAGTTATGTAAATGGGCTACTGTGCTGTAACACTGCATTTATAAAGGGAGTAATCACAGTGCTAGACTTAATAGCTATAGTTATTTTATACAGTTCTTTGTCAAGGTTTTCTTTTTAAACTGGAGTTCTCACTTATAACTAATAGAGCTATTCTGATTTTAGGTTGGCAGCCACATCACTGGTGGAGATATTTATGGTGTGGTGAATGAAAACTCCCTTATCAAACACAAAATCATGCTGCCCCCACGGAACAGGGGTACAGTTACGTACATTGCTCCGCCAGGAAACTATGACACTTCAGTAAGTCTTTCCAAACAGCAGTTGCTGGTATATTCCATGTCTCCTTCGTAAGGCTGATGTTCTTTTTCCTGTTCTGCATCACGCCAACTAGAAAGTGCAACAAGATGTCTGAGTTAGTGATCAGTTCTGCTGCCTTGTCTGTAGGGATTACATGATTATGTTGTGCAGTTACTTTTTACATATGTGGCTTTCCAATGGCGTTTCAGTATGCCACGTTGGCTGACTTCTATGGGGATCCACACTATCTTATGAATATGTAAAATTCAGCTGCTCTTCAAAAGCATGTTTTTAGTTGAAGCTTCATATGGCACTATTTTTCCCCAGTAGCATTGTAAATATGGGAAAACGCCTTCCCTCAGGAGGGGATGACAGAGTGTTGAGATGCTGAGAAACCTGTGGTGGTGTCAAAGAACTCCCTGTGCAAAGTAGTTGCGAATTTGCATACTGGTCCAGTGTGCAGCTGTTTGCTTACTTCAGATGTCTGGTGCTGTCTGTTAGGACGTTGTCTTAGAGCTGGAGTTTGAAGGTGTGAAGGAGAAGTTCACTATGGTCCAGGTTTGGCCTGTACGTCAAGTCCGTCCTGTTACTGAGAAGTTACCAGCCAATCATCCTTTGTTAACTGGCCAAAGGGTCCTGGATGCCCTCTTCCCGTAAGTACTATCTTTCATTTTCTAGCATGTAAGAGATCTCTTTTTTTCTGGGGGGGAGGGAAGCAGAGGGAGGAGGCATTAATTATTTGTTTTTTTAAGGGCAAGCAGACCCCAAGCTTTCACTATATATCACAGAAAAATCTCAAAACATATTTAGCCAAATTCCTCATATTTCTGTATTCGACAAGAGGACCTACTAGTGGAAAAAGAAAGAGAAATCTAACAAGATAGTTCTAATGCATTAATCTAGAAAATAACAGACAAGCATAAACTTAACATATTCATACCAAATCTATGGAAAGTCTAGAACCTTCAAGCTTGGTATCTCCATTTGGACACATAAGTAGGATCCCTTTCCATGGTCTTGAGGACTCACAGTTCCTAATGACTTTGAGGTCACCACTTATAAAAACTGTTACACTTAACTCTAAGCTGACTTTCAAGACATTAAATTTAGTAATTTTGGTCCTAAAATACCATGGTGCTTATTCTTCAAATGCACAACTAAGTGCAGTTGTTCTTTTCTTAGCATTTGCATTCCATCGGTGCTTCCAGCTGTGAAAACTGCTATGTTTCAAGCCTGAAAGCTTAGCTGCTGTACCAGCTTAACTCGTGTACTTCAAGGGCAGTAAAAGAACTGAGAGATTACTCCCTCAGTCTTTTGGTTTGGTGAAATACCTCTTTGCTTCTTGTCCAGAACAATGAATGTGACTCCTGTCACTCTGCTTTTAATTAGTGAGTTTTACTAAAAAACATATTCTGTGACGAGAGAGAGCTGGTTTTGAGTGCCTTGCAAATCCGAATGCTTTTTCTTTACTCAGGTGTGTACAAGGGGGTACAACAGCGATTCCTGGGGCATTTGGTTGTGGGAAGACTGTGATCTCACAGTCTCTCTCAAAATACTCCAACAGTGACGTCATCATTTATGTAGGCTGTGGAGAACGAGGAAATGAAATGTCTGAAGTACTGAGAGATTTCCCTGAGGTTAGTATGGAGAATTCATGGAGAGTAAACTTTCTTGGGAGGACTTGCTATGGTACTAGTGTTGTAACTGAATGAAGGATCATACTGGTAGAGTGGCTTGAAATTATGTGCTTGCTCCCCTGCTGTAAGTTCTGGCTGTAGTAGCAGAAATCCCTTGTGGCTTACTCAAGAATGATTTCAGTGGCCCCTCAATGAATATCAGGGCTAGTTTTGGGGTGTACTTTCCAGCTTGTTTGAAATAAAGCTAAAACAAGTTCCAAGGTGTAATTTAGCACAGTCATAAGCACTTTACCTTTCACTAGTAACGTCTCTAACTTTTCTAACTTAACCATGCATAGCAAACACAGCATTTATATTTACAGCGTACAGGGTGGTGATACAGTTACCTGACCAGGTATTAGTTTGACACGTTAGGCCTTGGAATACCTTCTGAAGGAAGTAGAAAATACCTGGTTTAAAAAATAAAAATTAAAGAAGATGAAACAGGTTAACCAATGCTTCTACCTGCTGTTACTTAGTTGTGGAACAGTCTTCTGTAAAATACAGAAAAGAAACCGGGCAGTCTGAACCATCATAGATAAGTTGAAACTCCACTGTCAGAAATAAGGGGTAGAAAGCTTGGACATGTTGATTGAATACAAGATGAGGAAATCAAGCTGAGGCGACCATGAAAAAAATAAATCCCAGACTACTCAGAATTCAAATTCTACACAAATGTCAGGATATGGATTATGTTATTCAAGTGCTTGTGAGGTTTCGCCTGGGTTAGGTGTGTGATTTTATGTCCAGTTGTCAAAGATGAACTAAGATCAGTGTAGGCAGGTGGGGGGGAAAAATCGCTCTTTGATTCGTAGCAGATCTATGACAGGAGGCTAAGATTTTTGGCTTTTCCAACCTAGTAAGGTGAGAGAGGATAATGTACTTCCTGATGCATTTGCTGTTGCTCATTTGAATGGGATCAATACGGATGTGCCAGTTGCAGAAGCTGAGATGAGGCTGTGGCATGTACATTGAGGAGTTACGCTGAGTGCAATCTGGAAGGCAAACCAGCATAGTGTTCCTCAAATCTTGAATCTAGTCTGTCCTCTTGGTAGAGTAGCTGTGATAGTATTCTGATACAAGGAGAGTAATACAATAATAGAAAATAAAAGGGAAAAAAACAAACAAAAAAAACCCAAAAAACCCGTGCTACTGTTACCTTTTTTGTTATTTTTCTTGCATTTTAGTTAACAATGGAAGTTGATGGCAAGGTAGAAAGCATCATGAAGAGAACAGCTCTGGTAGCAAATACCTCCAACATGCCTGTGGCTGCCAGAGAAGCCTCTATCTATACTGGTAAGATTTACAGGAGGCTGGAAAAGGCTATTTGTGCAGAGCAAGTCAGAAAGCTCTAGTATTTTCCGTTCCTGAGATGGAAACCTGCTTAGTTTTATTTGGGCCTTGCCTGCACAAAGTCCTGGTGTCTTAATTGAATTTGGCTTGCTTGTTTATAATTATGATTTCTGAATGTTGAATAGATTTTGCTTGGAAGGTGAATTTACTGCACCAGCTCTCATGTAGTTTTCTCCACGTGTTAATTATGTAAGCTTTTATTTGTGAATAGTTTTTTGCTGACAAGTACAGCCACTTAATGGGCAGAAGTAGTACTCTCTGCACTGGCAGGGTTGTCATCTTTCCTTTGTAGCCTCTTAGAGTTGTTGGGATTTTTTTAAATTCTTTTTTTTTTTATGCAAAGTTTTCAGATAACTAAGATAAAACATGACCTTTTCTCACTGTTGTATCCTGGTAGTTGGGAAGGGAAGGAGACATTTTACAGTAAGAAGAGGCTTTGTTCGTGGTTTCATTGAGGCAGAAACATTGTCAGTGACATTGCCATGTCTCTTCAAAGAAATACGTGGGAGTGTAAGATGAGCCTGAGTGGATTATAAGCAAAAATGGGGAGAGTGAGAAGAAATAAACAAAAAAAGACAGCAAGGGTATGGTCTAATGGGAAGAAAGAATACCTTTCGGTGTCTCTTTCCATCAAAATGTAAACTTAAATAAGTTGGTTTATTTGCATCTTGGTGACAAGATACAAGCATAGAATTTCTTTCTGAACCATATCCTGCAGCGCGCTGTTGTCTTTGTTCTAGGAATCACCCTGTCTGAGTATTTCCGGGACATGGGCTACCATGTCAGTATGATGGCAGACTCTACTTCCCGATGGGCTGAGGCCCTCAGAGAAATTTCAGGGCGACTGGCTGAAATGCCAGCTGGTGAGTAGTCTTTTCTCGGTCTAGTCTTGTAAATGGCATCCTTTAAACTCTGAGCCTTTGACTCAATTTTTGCGTGTTGGTATTTGCAGACAGTGGTTATCCAGCCTACCTTGGTGCCCGTCTAGCCTCTTTCTATGAGCGAGCTGGCAGAGTGAAGTGTCTGGGAAATCCTGAAAGGGAAGGCAGCGTCAGCATTGTTGGAGCGTGAGTGTTGCATTTCTTTTGCTTCGCGTTGGCTGCAGTTCTTCCTCAGTGTTTTTGTATGTCAAAGTACCCGTTTTTCAGACAAAAAGAAAGTCTTGTCACTCTGCAGCTGCAGAACTGAAAACCTGTGAACGAGTAGGTAGATATTTAGTCTCAGAACTGCTGCTAAATTGTGCACGGGGGCAGAAAGACTGAATGTGGACAGGTAGTTCTGTGAGGTGTGGAATCACAGTCACTTGCAGCAATCGGAGCAAATGGCGCAGGGAAGAATGTCACTGAAGCTGTCACTGCAAACTATGTCAAACCATGCTTAGAGCAGGAAAGAAGGGGCAGTTACTGCAGCAGTGTGTGCCCTTGGGGAGCATAATGAATCGTGATTCTTTTGCTTCAATAGAGAAGAATTACATGAAGCAGCCTATCTAAAGCTGTGATGAGCTGTGAAAAGCATGTGACCCTCAGACACTCTTCTAGGCTATATTGCTTTGTATGCCATGCTGTGGGCAAAGTGAATTTCCCCCCCAATATGTTTTCCGGAGAGCCTCTTATTATCTGCAAGAACACCCAGAGTCCAGGCTTTGCTCTGCTTAGTTCTGTTCTCCACAAGGTATAAGCAAATGCGTTGTATTTTTGAAGTTGGAAGATTATATTTCTATCTCTGGGAAAGCATGTATAAGGGTGTCAAGCCCAAATGAATTTGAAGTGGTTATTGTATAGGTAAATCTCTGAAATAACAGGACACTTGCTGAATCTGTTCCAACTAGCCAGAGTTACTACCTGGAGCTAAAATTACTGAAATCATACCTCGGTACTATCAATCGGGCACTGATGGAACCGTATTTAACGGAGTGCTCCTGTGTGGGCATGCATCACTTCCTGCAGTGGAAGCTTGCAGTCTGTCACTTACATGAAATTGTGTTGACTTTTCTGGTTTCTGTGATCATGGAGCTGTGCAATCATATGTTCAATACCTCACTTCTAATCATGAAAGTAATTCTGTTAACTTCTCCTTATCTCTTCCTGCTCAGTGTCTCTCCCCCAGGTGGCGATTTCTCTGATCCTGTCACATCTGCTACTCTGGGCATTGTTCAGGTAGGTCCCACGGTGCTGCATCTCTTCTGTTGGCTTTGTTGAATTCAAAATGATTGTGTTTCACTGCGTTTGTGCCAGCGGCTGCCATGTGAGAGCTTTGATTTGACGCAGGCAGCTTTGTAGGGTCCTTTGGAAACTGTTCCAACAGTGTAAAAAGTAACGTTATGAGATGGTCTCTGAAGTGATGTGTGTGAGTGAGGTCCCTTTGGAAGAGGGAGTGGAGGCAGCAATTCCTTCCAACGCTCAGGAATATCCTTTTGCTTCCTGATTGCTGCCCGTTGAGCTTCTCTTCAAATGCAGCTGCTCTCAGCCCAGGTGGAAAATGAACCACTCTTACTACGTACATTGAAACCATGAAAAAATCCTGGGAGTAGCTGGCTGGGAGAAGAATGTCTTGCAAGTGATTTCAGCCCTGTTTTGGTAAAAGGACTTATATCTAATAGGTCTCCATTTAATTAGACTCCAGTATTGTCTTTGTTAAGGCTAACTTCTCCCTCATGACAAATCTCTAGCTGAATAAGCCTGAACTCAGCATAAAAGATGCATGAGTTTTTGAGGAGTGTATTTGAAAGTCACCCCTATGGTTAAATTAACATAAGGAAGGCTTTTTTTTTTTCTCTCTGAAACTTTCATTTATGATGGCCTTTGCCATGTTCCATTTGTTCAAACTTGCATTCTGTATTGGGTTGTTTTGTAATTGCCTTCAATTATTTTGCTTCATTTTTGATTTGGAACACTGGGTGATCTCTCTGGCGTCTGACAGGTTTTCTGGGGTCTGGATAAGAAGCTGGCACAGCGCAAGCACTTCCCCTCTGTCAACTGGCTGATCAGTTACAGCAAATACACACGTGCCCTGGATGAATACTACGACAAGCATTTTACAGAATTTGTCCCTCTCAGGACAAAAGCCAAAGAGATCCTACAGGAGGAAGAGGACCTTGCAGAGATTGTGCAGCTTGTGGGGAAGGTGAGTAACCGGCTGTGAGGAAATGTGGTGTCAATGAGCCATCCTCCAGTTCCTTACTGTTAGCGCAGGCTTTTGACCATGTCTTTGACCAGACTTGATGGGTACTGCATTGTGCAAAAAAGGCAAATAGTTACTGGGAGATGTCAGACTCTCCTGCCTCGAACTGTGCTTTGCTCCAATTTAAGTGTTTGACTTCTAGTGACAAATACCTTTTTAGAGTCGGTAAACCTTGGCTTGACACTGCTTTTCTCATGTAAATTGGATGGCAGGGCATCTTCACCTTTTTTCCATGTTTTATTCTTAATGAAATGCCTTTTGTTGCAATCTACAATAACATTCAATTGGAAGCATTTTTCTAAGAGAAATGGTGCAAGCTTACCTTTACGGTTGAAGTCATCTGAAGGGTTACAATTTATTAGAAGCCGTGTGGCCAGCCACAGAACTGGAGGTGTTGGCATTTACAAGCTGGCCTGTAGAAACAGAAGTGATGTCTGCTTTTTCTAAAACTGGTGATTACCTGGTTTCTCTGTGGAAACCTGTAACATGATATATGGCTCCATTTTACGAGCGTGCTTTATTTCCCTTCATTTGCTTCACTGTTATGGAGACGAAGATGAATTTGGACAGGAAAATTTCCCTTGAGAGCTCTCAAAAGGAGACCCAGTGAAAACTCTTGTGTTTCAGCTTAGCACTGTAAAGCTGAAAATTGACAGGTGCCTAACACTTACTTTATAGTAACTTAATCCCATGACATCCAGATGAGCTATGCTGTTTTACAAGGTGGTGGTAGCGTGTGGTAACATGTATTAACTACGGTTGTTTTGAGAAAGTTTGGTCCTGGTGCTCCCCTATTCACTGATGTTCTAGCCCGACTGAGATGAGGTTTTTCACCAGATCTTGCCTGGCAGAGCTCTCCTCTCCAGATGTGTCTTCAAAGAAGATCCTGGGGTCCTCTGCAGTTTCCTATTTACAAAAACATGTTCTGAAAGAGTAGTTTACAGAGCAGGTTAGAATCAATTAATTGGTGTGGAATGGATTTTGATAAGCCAGTGCTCGTTACCAGGCATTATTCTGATGATAGAACTCCTGGAACTGGTGTTCTTGTTCTCAAAGATGTTTCTTCCAGTCTGGGGTTGGCTAACAACTCCAACAAGCCTTCAGAAAGGGGAAATTGTGGAGAAACTATCAGATAGGGTTTTTGCTTTTTAGCTTTGAATTCTGTTAGTCTCCTCACAAAAGAAAGTCCAAACTTCCTGTCTAGAAAGCAAGCTGAGGTGCTTAAAACGCAGTCTGCCCCCTTTAGCAAAAGGACAGTGAAGAAGTGTGACCTGTGATGCCGAGAGCAGCAGCGTGCACCAGGGTTGTGGCTGTCCTGCAGAGTGTGACAGGCATTGTCATCAACTCCTTTACTCTTCTTGAATGCCACATGGAAAGCTCATTGGTAGGTCGGAGGCTGGTATCCAATGCTTAAGGTTACTTATTGATCTACTATACCAACAGGGAGTAACGGCTTTAAATTGGAAAAAGGAAGATTTAGATTAAATACCAGAAATAAATTCTTTACCGTGAGGCTGATGAGGCACTGGAACAGGTTGCCCAGAGAAGTTGTGGATGCCCATCCCTATAAGTGTTTTAAGACCAGGCTGGATGGGGCTTTGAGCAACCTGGTCTAATGGGAGATGTCCCTGCCCATGGCAGGGGCATTGGAACTTGGTGATCTTTAAGGTCCCTTCCAACTCTAACCATTCTATGATTCTACAACATACGGATGTAGGAAGGTGATACTTCAGTGTACCTCACAGCAGAGCCATATGCATTTTCTGTGTCTGGTGGCTTTTCCATTATGTTAAACTTCCTTTCCTTTGTTTATAGCCAGACCTAAAGTAGATTTATTAACTGTTTGGCCCATATTAATTTGGCTGTCAATTAAATTGGCTGTTCTGTACCAGGGCATGAGAAATACCCCAAAAGACAGAATTCTGCTGGAAGCTATCTTAAGAGGGTGGGAAGAAAACGGGTACTGAAAGAGAACTGTTCTTGGTCAGGATGAACCATGTCCTCATGGACTTGAGTACTAAACTAACAGTGTACCTTACTTTTCTAGGCTTCCTTGGCAGAAACAGATAAAATTACCTTGGAGGTTGCCAAGCTGATAAAGGATGACTTCTTGCAACAGAATGGTTATACGCCTTATGACAGGTGAGCTCTGACTCTGGCCACTCTGCCCTCTTAGTGCAGTCTAAATTTAGGTAACTACTTTACTTGAAACCAACCAGTGCACAATTTAGTTTTACTCATCATAACCAAATGTGCTTACGCAGGCCGTCAATCAGTGTATTCACATTGCCTTCCCCAAGGCATGCATCCCCAAATGCAATCACACCCTTTGAGTTTCTCAGGCCCTCATCTATTATTTAATTAGCCAGCAATAGCATGTCCTCCTGTCCTCCTTAAAAAAGTGGGCCTCTCCTCCTCTTTTCACAGTCAACACCTAAAGTCTTCCTGTTTAGCATGGTGGGCTGCAAGAATCTGTTTTCATTTACTGTTGCATAATTCTTGAGTCAGTTTGATCCCTCGGAAAACTTGCTGGATCTTTTCCCTACACAATCGTTATTATCCCTGTCTGCTTTCCTTCTTTTCATGCTGTCCTTGTGTTTTAACAGCCAGAGTTAAAACCCAGCAGACAAAGGGGCTTTTTGTAGTTCATCTCACTCCCCAGCCTGGGTAGATAAGAAGGTCTTGGAATACTTTATCACAAAAAAATGTAGATGTACATCATTCTGTTACGGTGTATGCCTTTGAGTAGGTTACTAGGGCAGAAGGGAAACAGGGGAAGTTGCACGATGTAGTGTATAAATAATAATGAGGCACCTTCCACGACAGTCATCTACCCATTAAAAATGGAGCTTTTTTTGTGTGTGGAGCGTTATTGTCATAGAAACACCCCCTTTCTTGTGAGCAACAAAATTTGCAGAGGTGTCAGATCATCCCAGGTTACTTGGAGAAGCCTGCTCCCATGATGGACAAAACAGGAAGGAGGAATTCCGTTGGCTGCTCTGGTGTTTTCCCCTTCTCATTACCATTGGCACAGATTGAAATATGAGAATTGTGCAGCTGTGCTTCCTGTTCTCTCCTGTTTTACCCACTGTTTGGGTGCTGTTTCAAAAAGCTTACTTCAGGATGATTCTTTCAGCCTATTTAAAATGTGATTCGCCCATTTAAAAATGCGATTTGCCTATTTTAAAATGTGGGACCTATTAGAGGTGCTCTGTCTCCTTTGACAGCATGTAAAGCAGGCTAGCACTCTTTCTTTCAGGTGAGAATTCAGAGCTGTTGTGAAGACAGGAGGAAAGGCTGTTAACTGTTCCAAAACGCCTGACAAATCCTTTTCTGTTCCATCAGGTTCTGCCCTTTCTATAAAACAGTGGGAATGCTTTCCAATATGATTGCATTTTATGACATGGCCCGCCGTGCTGTAGAAACCACAGCCCAGAGTGACAATAAGATCACGTGGTCCATCATCCGGGAGAACATGAGCGAAATCCTCTACAGACTTACCTCCATGAAATTCAAGGTATGTTCCTAAGGAACTGGGTTGCACTGTTCTTTGTGAGCTTCCTGCCTCCGAAAGGCTGCTACTCAAAGGCGGTTGTCAGTTGCCTTAGATAAAGGTGTGTGAACAGAGATATTATGCGATCGTTTTTGAATACATTTAAGAACTGGGTTTTGTTGGTGAGCCAGTACAGAAATCTAGTTGGGTGGTGCTGGCTGCAGAGCCTTGGCCACTCTGCTCTTAGTCTCTTTTGACTCACTCTGCAGTCACTTTTGTTGCATATATTTGTGGTAATTGTACGAGCACATTTCCTGTTTCTTTTGGGGGTTTTGCGATAACGTTCTGTAAAATAAAAATAAATTACAACACGTTCTAAAGAGACAGATAAAAGCAGCCTAAAGTTTAAATCCAGGAATGTGCTAAAACATGAATGATAGAAATGTTGATCAAACTATATTAAATAAAAGTTAAGGAAAGAAATGCTAGTCTCCTGCAATAATATGTCATGTCCCCTGTGTTTGGCTTCAGGGCCTAAGGCGGATAACTAGGAGAGGAAGGGAGGAGTAACATGGGCTAAAGCAAAAACAAGTGTCCTGGAGCACCTGCTCTGGGTGACTTCAGTAGCCAGCTTTTTAGGGTACAGCTTTCCTAAAATTCCTCCGGAACATGCTGGTATAACCGTTACTGGTAGGACAGTAACCTGTGATGATGGTTGATGATAAAGTAGCCGGAGAATGTTGTCTATGAAGAATATAATTCCTACTCTGTTACAACTCAGTCTTTCAAGAATAAATACTATAAGACAAAATTATGTTTAAGATAAGTGATCTGGTGTGGGTGTGTCAATGTGTTGTGTTCCTGCAGGGTACTGGCTTGTTTCTGCAGTGAGCAGATCCCTGGTGTATATTCTCAAAGCATCAGGAACATAAGATACACCTGGGTAGACATGAGCTTCTTTGAAAGCTGGTTATCTAGAGATAGGGGAAGTAACACATTGTTTACAAACCGTGGCCACCAGAAGACATCTGGCATCCAGCAGGGTGGAATTATATTTCCTGGGTAACAGTCTATAAAAAGTACGAGAGTTGAATGTCCTGCAGCTTGTGGTCTGTGTACTTTGGAGAGACACTGAAGGAATAGTGCATCCACACATCTAAGTCCCCTGTTTCCCAAGAGCTGCACTGACCCAGAGGAACGTAGCGCTAGGGGAACGATGAAGACATTGGACAGATTTCACAGCCTGGCCGTTAATGCTTCTTGCAGGGAAGGCCTTGCAGCTTCAGAGCGAAGCTGATTGTAACATTTTTTGCCCTTTCGTAAAAAGTACTCCGAGAAGGTGAAGCTCTACACAGATGTTCTTGATTGTGATTTCACAGTAAGACTTTCATTGGAACTGAGTGACCTCCAAGTGATGGCAAAGTAACTTTTGCACTTACGGGGCCTGCACCCCCAGAAGTACAGCAGAGCATTTCTGAGTCACAAAGATCCTTACTCCATTTGACTGGGAGATAGGAGCTGGTATTAATCATGGCAGATCTTGAATCATACAGTGTCAATTAAGACCCTCAGTATTACTAAATCCTCTCCAAATCAGTTGCTTTTCAGTAATGCTTACAAAAAACCCCATTTGTCTGTCCAGTTTCCATTGGGCCTGCTCACTGCACATGGAAACAGGATGAGATTTAAACCTTGTGGCTGTTGGTGAGAGGCTGACGGGAGGCAAAGATGGAGCTAGAATACCTGCTCTGCAGTTAACAAGCGTTACTCCTGGAGTAGAGAAATTAAAAATCCAGCACTGGCAAAGCAAGGTTGTCTTGAGCACCTGAGGGTTTTTCCCTGACAGATCTGTTCATTTGCTGTGTTACCTTTCAGGACCCTGTCAAAGACGGTGAAACAAAAATCAAGGCGGACTATGCTCAGCTGTTTGAGGATATGCAGAACGCGTTTCGCAGTCTGGAAGACTAGACTCGTCATGTGTGACCACTCCAGTTTCTCCTCTCAGTTCCTCATCTCAACTCCTCTGCTTCCCTACCTTACAAGAATGATGCAACAGTACTTGAGTTGATAAATAGCCCTGTGTTTTCCCCGTTCATACTCAGAGAGTGTCCTTACAAAACATTCCTCTTTGTTTGTGTTTGGCATTGCTTTGTGTGTCTGAAGTGGTGAGTGATGTGTGAATGGGCCTGGCTGAGTGAGGAAATGCTGTTGTACACTTCTAGGGTGGGAAAATTTTTTACCTTGCCTCTCCCGGCTCTCCTGGTAACTGGTCTTTCACCTTGGGATGTAACCAGTTGAGCTGTACTGGCAGAGGAGGTGTAGATCTTGATGCAGTCACATGGTACATTCTCAGCTGGCAGTGGTAAGGGCATTTACATCTGGCACTTTGCTAAGTGACTATCGTGACATAGAGCTCCCTATTCTCAAACAGAATTGTTGACCGTGTTCTGTTGACGTGTTGATGCAACCAAAAACTATTCACTACTCTGTCCCTTCTGCAACCCTCAGCCGAGTCTGTTGGTATTGAAATGTGGTAGTTCTGGATGTCCCCAAAAGGGGACTAACTAAAAGATGAGCACCTACAAGCAGCCAGTACTTTTGTACACTGGAGGAACAGAATTTTATGTTCCTACTTACTACAGTTAGGACTGTTGGACTCGGCATCAGCTAAAATCAAAGCCATAGGTGCTCAGCTTCCAGCAGAACTTCACCTTCCTTACCTCCCACTCGCCCCTTAAAATTCCATGACACTCAGCTGCTTCAGTTCGTGAAGCTTGTGACTGCTGCCGTGTGCTGCAGGACACACCTAGCAAGTTACACCGGTGCCGCGTGTGCAGACCGGGAACACGGGCCTTCCTCGGTGGTGCTCTGCCTGCCACAGTGCCGTTGCCTCCCGGTGCAACGCCCAGGTCACGCTAAGGAAAAGAAAAGGAAAGTGTGCGCTTAACCTTCTTCCTCCACCTGTGCTCCCGTGGCCCGTTGGGCGGTAGCACGGAAGGTCCCCAGTTCTCGTGTAAGTGGAATGTACGATGCTACACTTCTGGGGGCGGGGGATGAACAGGGAGAAGGTTGACGAGCAGCAAATGTGTTTAATCCCGCCTCCTCGATTACAGGAGGAGAGAAACCAGTGAACTGGGCTTTTGCTTCGTGTTCTGGAAGGCACCGTGTGAAGCAGACGAAACTGCCGTGTCTTGTGCTTGGCCCAGCTTGGCAAAACCAGTATGAGATGAGGGATGAGCCTTTCTGTCGGACCCCAGGAGCCCAGCACTCCGTACCAGCGCTGCAGACCGAGGGAGAAAAACGCTGGCACTTTCTCCGGTTCCCTCCCTTTAGCTTGTGTCAGGGGGCGTGCGGTTGGTGCCCGGCTGGGTTCCAGCTGACGTCTGCCGCTTTGTTACGGTGGTCACTTCGGTGGCAGTGTGGCAGCGGCTGTGGGAAGTGCTCGGTCTGCAGCGAAGTTATTTCCACTGGCTGCCAGCTTTAGAACAGTAGAGATGCAAAGGGACCAAACGCTGCCACTTCCACGATGGTATCAACTTGCTGTTTGGCAGGGACAGCCCAGCTGAAACTTAAAAGGGATTCACTTTTCTGGTTCTCCCGAAAGGAGCTGACGTTCTGGTAGTGAATGGTTAAAGTTTACAGCTCACTAAACTTTTCAGTGTCTGCTGCTTATTTTACCAATGAGCACGTGTGAATGAATAGTCACCATCCAAGCCCTTGCTGGATTCCCCATCGTTCGTACCCTTCACCACTGTACTATGTAGCATTTCATGCTAGAAACCAGGTGTTCTTATCTCTTTAAATAGAGGATGTTATAAACTTTACAGAAGATGTCTAAGATAATGCAGTCCTAATACTTATTGTGCTGTACCTGGCCCTGAAGTGTGACCAGTTCAAACAGTTTCATATATATTTTTTGTCTCTTTTTTTTGTTTTGTGTCTGTTTCCAGTGTTGAGATTCTGATGTTCACTATGTCCCGCGAGTCTTCCCTCCACAGCTGTGGGAGGAAAGAAGAGATGGGCAGAACCCCACCACCTACTTTATCTTGTATATTTCATAATGTATGTTGCTGGAAATAGTGTTTAAAAAAAAAACAATAAAAAAAAAATATGTTGAAGTCAATGAGAATAAAATGGATTTAAAGTAGGTCTTTCTGTCCTGGTTTCTTCTGCGTCAGCCTGTGCCAGTGTGGTGTACACAGCATGCTGTGTTTCCTTAAAATCTGATTTTATTTTAGGGATCACTTTAAATTTGTAAGCAGCAATGGGGCAGGGACATTTTACCTCGGTTCTCTCATCCCAGTACAGCTCACATCATCTCCTTAGTTCTTACACGAAAGGAAGAGTTGCAGTGTAGTAAACGTTCTCAGGGCAGAGATTTTTTAGGACTACTTTTATTGTAGTTCAAGTATCAGTTTGAACTTGCCTTTCACTGCTAGTAGCTGCCACGCACGTTAACGCAACAATTGTAATTAACTGTACCATTTCATGGGCCTTTGGCTACGTCTGTAAATATTTCCCTGCCGCATACCTCATGTTGTGGAATACACCTCCTAAAATCTCAGCTGTGTGTTTCAGACAAACTGATTGGAACTTCTAGGCTGGAAGAAAAGCAGCGCTGCTGGCTACAGCCTGAAACTAACATGTTCACAATCCTCTTAAATGAAGGAGTTGAGACCTTCTGTAAATAGCAAGAGACAAAATGAGGCTATACTAAAAACTTCACATTCAGGCATTTTTGGACATACTTGAGCACTGTATGACACCTCTTTGAAGGAAGTGTTTTGCTATTTTACATATATATATATTAGAGATACAGAAAGCCCAAATAGAGCAGCTGTTCGAGTGATTCCACCTCATTACAAAGGGGTGGAAATCACAAACTCAGTCCTGGCAACCACAGACTAGCCAGCAGTTCTCTGTGGAAGTTAAGTCCATGGATGGAAGAGACAAGTTCAGGTTTTGGCAGCTTGAAAGTCAGCAGCTGGCAGTGTCCTCGCTTCGTCCACTCGACTTTTGTGGATCTGGAAGGCAGGCGTCACCCAGCGGCCACAGGAACACTGCTCACCCCGCCAGCTGAAGGAGCCCAGCTTTGAAGTGCATTTGGGACACAGAAGCTGCAACAAAAACCACAGAATCATAGAATGGTTTGGGTTAGAAGGGACCTTAAAGACCATCAAGTTCCACCCCCCCTGCATGGGCAGGGACACCTCCCACTAGACCAGGTTGCTCAAAGCCCCGTCCAGCCTTGATGGTCTTGAACACCTCCAGCGATGGGGCAGCCACAACTTCTCTGGGCAACCTGTTTCAGTGCCTCATCACCCTCACAGTGAAGAATTTCCTCCTGATACCTACTCTAGATCTACCCTCATGACCCACTCTAAGGAGCACAGGGATGTAGGTCTATTTAAAATACACGTCTATGGTGCATTAAATAGTAGCAACCTGCACTGAGCCAGCTCCTTCCCTTGTAACACTTCACAGAAGGTCAAAGGTCTAAAAAAACAGGCAAAAAAAAACCTAAACTATCATGGGTGTTTAGCCCTAGGGGGTAGCAGGCAGCTGTGCTGGCAGAAGAGAGGGGGTGGGAAGGCAGCTGCTCAGACCTGGTGTGATTCCAGGACAGTTTTGCCAGTCTCCAGAAAGCCTCCACCATCCTGAGACCACAGCAGGTTTTCCAAGTCCCACAAACTCTTTCTCATACTAAAACCAAACACAGATAAACCCTGTCCAACGTGGTGGTGAGCATTCTCACTCCAACAAGATCACCAGCTTTTTTTTTTATAAGAGGATATTTAACATTCATGAGTCTGTTCATAAGCCACAAAATTCCTGCTAGAAAAGTTGGGAAGCCTAAATTCTTGGGAGGGTGGGCTGTCGCCTCAGGGAACAGCAACAGCTTGTTCTGCCTTTGAAACAAACCCACAGCGAAGCACCAAAAACAACGGAGCGTGTGTTCCCCTTCACCTGTCCTTCCAGTACTCCCAGCAAGGCCGGCTCCATCCACTGCACGGGCTCAGTGAAGTAGGAGGTGCACCTTCCAGGGCCAGCACCGCGAAGCCGCGCAGCGTCCGTTACCCTCTTGTGGGCAAAGGCTGTCGGTCCGCTTCCTTCCGTGTGGGACAAAATGCTGGAACCACGGAACAGAGCGCGCCTGCCCTCCGTAACAGGGGGAGGAAAAACAAGTTCAGTGGTTGGGTTGGGTTGGTTTATTTTTTTTTTTAACGGGGCAAATCTACAAACAGTAGAAAATAGGTGTCCCGCAGCTGTGTGCTGGCTCTTACATAGATTCTATTTTTAAGCAGTTCCTATCTAAAACTTCAAATCTATACACATACACTCAAAAGAAACCTACACCTAGGGTATAGCGGGCTCATTCAGTTGCACTTGAACTAATTCATACAAGGTAGTTACAATGTAGTAAATCCCAAAAATCCACATGACGTTTCTTCTGGAGAAACTGCTTGTCACCAATAAACCAGAAGTGATGTTTTTTCAGAGCAAACAGCTTTGCAGAGCCAAGCAGAATTATGCCTGCCCATAGAACATGGCAGTTCAGGCTGCACAAGTGCTGCGTGACTTGAAGAACCAAAAAGTTTGGTATTTCATAAGGTACTTTTATTTGCCTTTTTGAGGCATACACTGTATGGAAAGTTAGGCATCATCCCTGTGCTGCTAAAATAATGACATGCCCATTGATTTTACACAGACTATTTTTCTCTGGAGTCCATTTCATAATGACATGTTACGGAGGAATATAAAAGATTCAGTACCTGCATTTCCTGCACCTGTAGAGAACCTCTGTGTTTGGATTTTGACATATACTGGTTGGATCAACAGCAAAGACTTCTCGGGGCAAGTCTTGAAGTTCTGCAGAGGGATCAGCATGAAACTGTGAACCAGATCAAAGCAGCCACGCTGCATTTCTGCGGGACAAGACAGCACTGTGCCTCTGTCCCAGTCATAGCAAGCAGGAGCCACCTTCTTCACACTCGTTTGTCCACTCACCGATTCCATTAGATAAGCTAAAAATGAAAAGGCCTCAACCCACCACACCTATGACTGAGATTCACTTAATACAAAGAACTAGGATCTAGATTTTGGCCTTAGCAATGGTAAAATACTTGTATTCTGCTTTATGTTCTTCCTTAAAAAGAAAATAAAGGCAGAGGAGGAGTTAGAACAGTTCTGCCAATCTTTTAGCGCACACAATAGAGCAAGTCAGATTATAAATGGGAATTACTAAAGAGAATAACTCCTAAAATAAATAGAGAAAGCACTGTCATGCTGAATATGCAACACAGATCTTCCAAAAAATCAGTGGATTGTTATTTTTTTTATAAAATTACACATATGCCCACATATCTACTACAGTCAAACTATTGCAAATTGAAATATAGAAGTTTACCCCATATCTTGATTTCAACTTTATCTCACCTTTGTATTTGTTATTTTTTAAATTGCGCTGATGTCTTTTTAGAGGATGTTAAATTTGCCTAGCCAGGTACATAAAAATCAGGAAACATACTAAATTGGTCCTTACCATTTCTGCATTTTGCCAAAAAGAACAGGTCCTAACAGATCCTATTTCTCAAGCATGTCCCAAAGACACTTTTTTCCCCCACTGATGGAAATTCTGGAAAAGCTGGCATCCTTTAGGGCCAGCACAGTGTGAGTGTTCCTCACCAACTCAAGGCTTGAGCTGCTTTGAGGGCAACACTTAAAAGTCGACCACCTCTGACATGGCCTTCTGAGTTCATTTTAGGGTAGACCAGTTACTTGGTAAATAAGTAACTGGTCTTACCCTGGGAGACCAGGGTAAGAGAGACTGGGAGACTGCCCCACGCTTCACTCCGAGCACCCGGTGCCTCGGCTCAAGGCCGATGCTCCCAGGGCCCGGCTTGGCCCCGCCGCCACTCACCGGGGTACCTCTCTGTAAGCATCTCCAGCCGGTACCGCTTGTAGAGGGGGCTGCTCATGTCCACGGCGCAGCCCATGGCCTCGTAGAGCTTCAGCTGCCCCTGGAAACCCGGGTTAACCCTGTTGGAGGGGGTGAGAGGAGAGCGGGGGTGAGAGGAGAACGGGGGTGAGGTGGGCGGCGGGCGGGGAGCGGGGATAGGGACGGGCGTGTGCGGGGGACCTACTCGGCGTCGGGTTTGGCGGCCCTGACGGCGGCGTAGGCCTCTTCCCAGCCGAGTCCCTCCGTCTTCATGAGGTAGGCGGTCAGCACCGCCACCACCCCCGCCGCCGCCAGAGACTCCGGAGACGAGCACGACTCTGCTCCCCCCACGCAGATGCCGGGCAGTACCGGCACCATGCCATCACCCCTGCAAGCCGGAGCCACCGACATGGCGGCGAGCAGAGCACCGCCCCCAACATGGCGAGGCGGTGGCTGCCACTCCCAAGATGGCGACGGGCCTCGCGAAGGTTGTTGCCATGGGGACGGCGGCGGCCGCGTTGTCGCCGGGCGGTGGCATGCCGGGCCCGGCCCCGCCGGCAGGGGCCAGCCGGGAGCCGCCAGGCGAGAGCGGCAGGACCGGTGCCGCTCGTAGCGGGAAGGCGGGGAGCGGGGGGTGTCACCCTTTGGGTCGCCCCGGCCAGGTCTGCACCCATGGCCGCTGTGAAAAACCCTGCTGGGAGCCGTCGCAATCCGGTGGCCTTGGCGGGCATGAGACACCCGGGAAGTGCTTTTAGGGCACTGCTTTCTTTTTGCCTTACCAGTATTTAAGTCATAAATTTCATAATAGTCTTCACACACCTGTGAGTACCAGCGCAGCTCTCTCCTCCCCACATCCATAAGTGTCTGTCTCACCTTGGCCTTTTTAGAAGCAAGAGGTGTCCTCTCCCTGTCCTGCCTCCTTACAAAAGCTCAAACACCAAATAGGTATCATGAACAAATCTCCCAATGTCATTAAAATCCCATTATTTTTAAATTAATCTCACAGTGTCAAGGCCCCTTTTGCTACAGTTTGTGTGGCTTGCATTGACAATTTTTTAATTTTTTTTTTTTTTTTAACTTTGGAGATGAGGTAGAAGGGACTCTCTGACATTCTCAGAGTGGTTTTCTACATGGTTTCTTCTACGTGGAGTCAGCGAGCTGCTCTTTCAATACCCATGACTGGAGCTGGCTTCAGTGCAACCTCCAGTGGGGGTAAGCACAGATACAGATAGTTCAGAGGTGAGCACCACAGGAAGACCCAGCATCTGAGCTTCCGATTCCCATTTTTGCTGCCCTTACTGCTCAGAGTAGTCCTGTCATGCCGGTGCAAGTGTTCCTAGAGGAACAGTTACCTGGGCAGCCTGGAGAAGCCACACCAGCACCCAGATTCATGGTTGTGAATTGGAGACTGGACATTAAAACCAAACAGCAGGTCTGTGAGGAGCGTTCCCTTACTGTGCGATCCCTGGCTGCTTTGTAGGATGGTCACCACAAGCAGGATTCTCCATCTGAGCCTTGAGGAAATCAAGCACACAGAAAGTCTGCTGGGAAATGCATCAGCTTGTTGCTAAGGTCTGTTACACAACCACATCCACTTAAGCAGGAGCACAGTTAGCATGCAGAAGAATGCGAGCTGACAGCAGTTAGCCTTAACTCCTGGATAGAAGCTTCTCACTGAGGACTCAAATTGCAAGTGCCTTTTTCATGTAATAGGTTTTGCATCCTTGTGAACCTCTTTTGTTACCCATGTTATGAACCAGTTAAAATTCCCATTGCAATTTAAACTGGAAGGCAGGCCAAATAACTCCTTACTGGCTTTGTCTGAAACGTCTGAATAGGCTCTTGCTCATCAAATGTCTGGCCCAGCTTGAAAACTGCCCCACTACTCTGTTTTGTAGTAGCTTTCATGAAACAAGTAGATTTTGAATTGCAAAACAGGAATTGTCACTAAATCCAGATTTTTATTGCCATCTTTTACCATGAACTGAGCTATCACTTGCGTTCAGCACTGAAATCTGATGCAACATAGACAAGAGACTCCATATCTTCTGGTAGTCTTCTTTGATTCCAGTGTTGTCCATGTGACACCACTGAAGACTATGGAGCACTGCAGAAATCTTGGTGCAGCCACTTTTCTTTTTTTCTGTTCTTCATAAGGTTCAGGTCTACTCTATGGTGAAAGGAGAGAGAGCACGCACTTTTCCTCCCATAGATAAGGCTACTCTCCCTTAGCTCTTAGCAAGACACCTGTGCAAAACATTACGACCCAACACATCACCAGACTGAGCTTTTCCTTCCTGTCTCCAGAGACACCAACACTTTACTTCCTCCTCCAGCCTTTTTGTCCAAAGGGATCTCTGACACATAGCTGCAAGTTTTCCCCTGCATAGGCTGGACTTTGCGAGTTTCTGAGCAGAGGCAAAATGTCAGATTTCATTAGAAAGAGCTATGGTAAAGCTATCTCCTCATGTGGGATGTGTAACTGCACCCTACCTCCTGCATATGAGATAAGAGAGCCTGAAAGCCCTGACTATCTGTCACTAGGACTGTTGTAGCGCAGCTCTGTACCAGATAGCTGATGGTAAAACTGTTGCAAAAACTATCTGCACAGGCCTCTTGGATCCTTGCAGGAGCTGTCTGGCCAGAGGAGGTGAAACTGACAGTCGCCTTGTCCTTGATAGAATGAGATTGAAAACTGGTGGGAAGTGACATTGTTATTCCTTTCCCGCAGGAGAGGTGGATGGAGCAGCTGTCACACTGCAGAAGGGATGGACTGCTGCAGAGATGCTAGCCCTGTGCTCTACTGGCACTACCCTCCACCAGTGCCAGCAGGGAGCATGCACCAGTTGTCAGCTGCCCACTGGGAGATGGGGACCAGGACAGTGGCTTCCAGAACTGTAGAGTTTCCATGTAGTGCTGATGGCCCACTGAGCAGACCCAGATGTCTCTTTGAAGTTCAGATGAGTCCTCTAGCTTCTGAGAGTGCCAGTGCACCGCAGCTTAGAGTCTGCTGTCATCCTGTGTCAACTCATGTTCTTGCCCTAGTGCCTGTGTGATTGTGCAGTAGGCGGCTGGAAAGCTGCTCCAGCCAAAGGCAAATCCCCTCAGTGGATGGATGAATTTAAAATTGCGTAAAGCTGACCCAAAGGAAAGGATATGAATGTGTATCTGAGGATGACAAGTCTCTTACAGCTCTCATTTAGATTATTTTAACTACATATCTACATTATCTGGGCAAAACCTCCTTTTCCAGTTGCTCTTGTCACCATTCTAGAAATAAACTGCCTCCTGAAAAGGCATTAAAGAATGCTGACAACTTTTCAGTAAGAGCCACTCTAATCTAGCAGGAGAAAAGTGCATACTGAAAAGAACGATGGGTGGAAATTAAAACCAGATCAAACTGCGTATGGGCCCTTATTTGTGAAAGCAGATAACAATTGCAGTGAACCACCATGGGAAAACACTGAATTACCTCTCATTTGAGCAATCTGAAGAAAATTTGTGGGCAAGGGCAAGTTATTAAAAGGGTTACGAGTTTTAGGGCGGGATTATATTATCCAGGGATTATATGAGTGCTAGGAGTTGGTTAATCATCTCTGTTAGACTTCACGTCTGTGAATTTGGAGGGGCAAACAGTACTGCCTGCAACTAAGACCAGTGGCGGAGTCTAGAGGCAGGGCTCACAGATGTAGACTCCCAGGGGGTTGGTCCAGTGGTGGTGTGAGCGCTACACACCTCCACACCGGTTCCTAGAGCCTTGGATGATGAGGGAATGTGAAAAAGATGTGATCTCAACGTGAAAACCTGTAGTGGGGGAAAGTACAAAATCCGTGGGGCAGAGACCACAGGCAGCTCAGCACCTAAGAGCTTTGCACGACTGAGGTTGCACTCGCTGTTTCTCTGTACACCCCTGTGCTGTGTTTGCCACGTGCAGCCTGAGGCGGTGTGTCCTGAGTTGGCTCACGACTCCCAAATTAGAGTAAATATTTTCTGCAGTCTGATTTGCAAACTCTCATTCTCCCTCCACCTCCGCCTCTCCCCATCAGCCGTTGTCTTCTGTACCACCAAAATTTTTGACAGTTCGTTCTCCCCCGGGTTCCAGGAAACCGTGTGACTAATTAAGCAGTTGGGGCGAGCTCAGGTGCAAGGGAAAAACAAGTCAGATGACGAGCTGCTGCCCACTCACTCCAACAAGTGCATTCCATCTCAGCGTGTGTCTGCCCTGCTACTTCGTAAGGGGAAAGAAAACGCTGGGCTTTCCCAGGCTGCCCACTCTGGAGCCTCACAGCACAACCAGGTCGGCAAAACTGAGTTCCCTGCTGCTGAAGCAAAAGTGCCGGTGGCCCGAGCAGAGGTGTAACCACCTCTTCCCTACAGGAAGAATTTGGCCTGCATACTTTGTCACACGTTCGAGTGCCTCTGTTCCTTCAGGCTTTTAAGCAGTTTGGGGCATGTATGTCAGGGAGTTTGTGAGAAGAAGAGTCTGCAGGCCACAGCCTAAGTTGCCAGAGGTGGCACACAACAAAGCAGTGGAAGGGCTAATGGGTGGGTTCCTAAGTGGAAGGGCATCCGTGAGAGACAGCAACTCTGGGTTTGTGTGTCCTCCTCACACCTGAACGCAGCAGGAGCTTGGAGCTCCCACTTTGCATGGGTCCTGCTGGTAAAGGGGAGTGGTGGCATTTCTTTCCCCTTGGAGACAGTGGGTCTCTTGGCTTTTGTTGAGCTCAGAACTTGGTGGGAGCTGGGAAGCCTCACCCAGTAGCATCTCGTCCCTTGGAGCAGGAACTTCCCAGCTGTCACTGTGCTTCTAGCAGCCAATTTAACCTCAGATTTTTGAAAGACTGCGTTATTACAATCCACATGTCTATACTGGACTTCACTTGTCTACTTTTATCCATGTGTTGGGAGAAAGGATTGCTGCGTCTCCCTGCAGGAAACCTCAAAGACTTGTAAAGGCAGCCAGCAACAGAGAAAGGGGCTCACTCTTGATATTTTGCAGGAGGATTTCACCATGGCCCCACGTGGGTGGGATGTTCCTACGTGTCTCCACACTGTTGGCATCTGCAAACATGCAGTTACCCCACATGTCAGACGAAAAACAAGAGTTTCCCAACTGCAGGTTTGATGCTCAATTACAGAATGGAGCATGACAGCTACTACTACCGTGCATTAATAACTCTGCTTCACTTTATGGCTTTAACAGCTGTAGCAACCACGATGTATAATGACACATTACGTTCAGCAATGCATCACGTAAGGAAACTAATCTGACAGTGCCAGGTCACTGAGCTGACTTACAAGTTTTTAAGTGCATTTCTTCTGCCAAATTTGCTGCCCTGTTTACTGGATTAAAATGAACAAGTCGCACTGTGGTCATAAAACTCCCGACTTGTCTCCGTTTTGGCAACTCCCAGACACTTTTTTCCCCCTGTCACACAGCCATCCCAGGAGCCATTTGGTCCTTCTTCCTTCCCCATCCTCGGGTCCTGCAGTGTGTATTCGAAAAGGGGGTACACCACAGGACAGGAGAGGAGGGACTGTAGCTGGGAGGAGGCACTGGGGACACAGGCAGAGATGAGAAATGGCGTGGCCATGGGAGAAGGGCGAGATGGTGGTTGTCCTAGAGCAGAGGGAGTGGACTGTGACTGCCACCACTCACTGCCTCTCAACAGGAATTTGTACCCCAGTTGCTCTCGGAAAAAGCACGGCTTGCCAAGTTTGGGATCAATCATTCATTGCTCCTCCCCAGACTCAAAGTTACAGCTGACAGCGAGAAAGTCAGTCCTAAATAGACATTAAAAGGTTAAGACTGTAGCCTGGAACTGGGTCTGGGCCTGTGTCAGAGACAACTTGGCAGCCGCAGCACCCAAGCAGTAACCCATGGTTTTGAATCTCATCCCACCAGTGGGCTGTTTGCTTCCATGATTTCCATCCCTGTGACACAGTAATCCACCGCACAGACACAGGTGGATGGATAGCAGAAGGCTGGCTCTCATCAAGGGTAAATGGGCTCATTCTTCTAGATGTTCATTACTCAAAGATGCATTCCTTTTTATCCCTGCAATTTACCCAGGAGTCTGGTCCCACAGGCTTTAAATGGTGTTTCAAAATCACATCCCACAGACCCCTTCTGTGGGACCAACAAAAAGCGATTTAAAAAAAAAAAGAGTGTATTGTCAGGAGGTCTAAATCCACCACAGAGAGTGCTGCACTTCTGCTGACAAACACTCAAGGTCTGCCAATAAGAAGTAGAAAACATCTCAGGTATATCCAATCTTTAAGATATAGCTGAGATACCTCTTTGTTTTGGCAAACATGTATGAACCTTTTGTTAATACTTTAACATCCATAATAGCAGTACGTACTGCAGTTTGTCTTTGCATTTATTAGGATCTAATGACTATTGCAAATAGAGAATATTTTTCAACAGGTAACTTAATTGCTGTTTGCCCATGGGATAACAGAAAGGATACTGTCCAAAATAGTCAGTTATTGTTAAAAGACAATAATATTTGAGGCAGAAAAATTGCTGAAGAAATATTTTTAAGAGGGAAGACCATTGCCTATGTTAACCTCCGAGTGAGATATTTCCTTACTGGTGGTTATGCCTCCAACATTTCTGCTACTCCTTCTTTTTGAGTTCTCTATTTCTCTTTCTTGTTTTAGAAACACGGGAAAAAAAGGTTGAGAGAGATGTAGAACCTCACATCCAACTCCATACCACCACAGACTCTCATATTACGTATTTTCTTTTCTAGCTCTGTTTTGAAAAAAGTTATATTCCCCTCCCTCCTGCAATTCATTATTATCTCCTTGGACAAAAAAGATGGTAACTTCCCTGGAATCTGATTCTTGTGTCAATATTATCCTTTACTTTAAACAGCTTTTTTTGTTTCCTGTTATTTATCCCAATGGTGTGCTATCAGAGAAAAATAAATAAACAAATAAACCAACCCACCCATATTCCTGCTCAGCTTTGGCTTTGTTGGTGGAACAAGACAAGCCTGTTTGCATTTGCTCACCAAAGAGGAGCTTTTCAATTTCCTCTGACAAGGTCAGCTCTTCTCTGTGTGTGTGTGTGCAGGTTTTAAATCATCTTTCTTGACTGTTTATGACCAATCAGTGTAACCGGTGTGGTGGTTTGGTTTTGGGTTTGGGTTGGTTTTTTTTTCCCCCCATGCTTTGTAAATACTTTTTTGGCTCTACTAGAAATATGTCAACTGGCCTGTCCTAGGAGAAGTTTTGCTTTTTGTCCCCCTGAGTCCTGATGACCCTACAAAAGGGGAACACCCCATGTCCTTTCTCTGCTCTTTTGCTGAAACATTGAAACAGCAGAAACTGTAGTACTTATCCCTGCAAGGCATGATTTTGCCTGCTGTACTATCAAGCACCAGCCGATTTTTATTACTCTCCATCTCCAGGTTATTCCTTGCTTCCTGCCTGATAGTTCGGTCCTCCTCCCTGTCCCCAGTGCCTCCCGCAGCCCATCAGCTGTCCTTCTCAGTAGAGCGCCCTTTCAACACTTTTGCCGTGTCCTGGTAAGCGCATCCGTGCAGTTTTGGTACAAACTCCTTAGTTCGCCTTGTTTCCGATGTGATGCCATAGTAAACTCTTTAGGGAAGCCTGAAAATCACGGATCTATGCTGACAGTTGGTTTGACCGAGGCGAGGTACCTTTGGGAAAGCCATGCCTGCTTCCCTATCTTCCGTGATTCCCTCCAATCTTTAGCCCATTACGGGAGGTGGGAGGTGGTGGAAGGGGAAGGACGGACAAAAAGCGACCGCTGGGCTCCCCCCGTCGCCACCTGTGAGGGGGAGGCTGTGGGGCGAGCCCCGGGAGGCGGCGAGGGGTGAGAGCTCGGTGGTGCGGGCTGTCCCTCCCGGCCTCTTTCCCACCCCGATTCCTGCCGGGCTCCCGGGCCGAGCGCCCGGCGGCCCGAACGGCAGCCAAACCCGCCCCCGCTCCCCCGCGGGAAGGCTGGGGCGGTGTCTCCCAGTGTAGACTGGACACTGGTAAGGAGTGTCCCAGTCCATACTGGAAAGGGGTAGGACCTCCCAATGTGGACTGGGAAGGGATTACCGTTCCTAGTCCATACCTGGAAGGGGCTGTGGGCTCCCAGTACGGACTGGGAAGGGGCTGCAATCTCCAGTGTGGGGTGGGAAGGGGAGGTCCCCGGACACCTGGGTCCCCCAGCTTGGGCGGGGTTAGGAGGGGCCAGTACTGGCATCTTCCCAGTGCCCCCGAGTCCGTCCCAGTATCCCCAGTTCAGGTCCCATTGCTGCTTGCACTGACTGAGGCTGCTCTCAGCTCTTCCCCCACCCCTCGCAGTTACCCCAGTCTCACTCCCAGTCCTTTCCCGTTACCCCAGTCCCCTTTCCAGTATCCCCAGTGCCGCTCATAGTGCCGCCGCCT
>VXBJ01007265.1:1100901-1118762 GCA_013400055.1 Nycticryphes semicollaris
CGGCCATAAAGGACGGGAGCGGGGCTTGAAGAGGGGCGCGCGCGCGCGAGGCTGGCGCCGTTGTTCGGGGGTGCGCGGGCGCGGCTGAGGTGAGCGGCCGGGACCGGGGGGTAGGAGGCAGGCATGCACGCAGGGTCGGTCGGGGCTCGGTTCCGGTGCGGGCGGGATGGTTCACAGGAGGAATTCTCCTCGAGACAAGCCTTTGGGTAACGCTTTTAAAAAAAGCTGATGTTATTTAAAAACGGTTTAACGGTAATTTCCGCGGGTCCCGAGCCTGCGGTGCGGCGTGTGCGTTTGCCCCTTACGGCGCAGCAAAGCGGGCTCAGATCTCCTCTCAAGAGGTGGTGGTGGTGGGGGAAGTATTTTAAGAGGAAGCCGAGCCTCCCGGAGGGGGTGGGTTTCAAGGGGACCTGTGGCACTGCGGTGTCACAGGGGCACTGCGTGGTACAGGTACGGCCGTCTGAACCTCCGTCAAAGCATATGTCTGGGAGGGAAATCTGCTGCCAGAGTAACATACTTCTTCTTGACCAAAGGTGAAGGGAAAGGTGTTGTCCTCGCTCCTTCTGCCTCTGATTTGGGTTTTCTATCCAAGTGAAGTGACAACACTCTTTCCTCCCGGTGTTAAAAGCAGGTAGTGCCTGTCTTTCTCTTCCCAGGGAGTGAGCATCCTTAGGTATAAGGCCTTCTTGTGATGGAAAATCTTAGCAGTGACACGAAGTGTGCCAACTGCTAGTATCCCAAGTATGTTAAAGTCACTAGGATCCTGTTGTCACTAACGTAAGTTGCAGAGAAGGCAAATATGAGTGAGTTGTGGGTGGGGGGCTTCATAGGCTGATAGCCTGGGCATTAAACTCTCCACCAAACTGAAAAAGAAATACTTCATTAACTCCCCACAAGGGCAGCAATGAGTGTTGCTCTCCCAGATGAGACTTGCCAAGCAGAATCCAGTGTGTGTGTGGGGGGGGAAGCGTTGCTCCTGGTCCTTTCTGATTGCTGGGGTGGGGGCTGTACATGTCTTAGCTGCTGAGAAGGCTACAACTGGGAAGGAGGAGAAGGAATGCTTCCAGAGGTAGTAGCTGAAAGGTCTTGCACCTTAAGCTAGAAGTCTTGGAACACCCTTGTGTCCTTTAGTGATCTGAAGGATTTAATGGAAATACAGTGGCTTTAAGATGAAAAAGTACTTGAATGTCTTTGAAGTGCCTGAGGTCAACTGCTGTCAGGCTTGATACCTCTGGGTTTATGCTGTGTTGCAGCCTTAAGGACTGAGTTTGAAGAACCCAACCCTTTGATTTGTCCTGCACTAATCATCCTGTGGATCACAGGCTAGTTCTGTGCCTGATGGAGCTGATGTGAACCTACAGCAGCAGAGCTTGTAACGCAGCAGCTCATGCTCAAGGGCAGAAGTTGCTTCCTCAGGAGCACTTTTACCTTACTGTATATTTGATCTAGGGTTTGATTGCCCTCTGTAGAGGAGGTGACAGGTCAAATGAGCTGTTCAAAAACTAAAAGCTGGAAGAGGATGAGCATAAAATGGCATTAATGAACTGCTTTTTGAATCTTAATTTAAAAATGTTCCCTGTACTATGTTGATGCATGTTAGGAAACTGTATGATTAGATTTTAAGCGATTCCTGCTAGGTAAGAGTTAATTATCTTAAGTCTGCCTAGTCTGACCTTGGCAGCTGCAGTCTTCACAAGTACTCAGAAGAAGGTGAGTCCTCAATTAGTAGCTGTCAGGAAGCACCTGGCCACAACAGAAACCTGGAACACTTAAAAAGAGAAAAGTGTATTAATAGCACTTGGAGTTGTGTGACTGTAGAACATATGTAAATATCTGCATACTTCAAAACACAAGCCACTTAAGCACAAGAGAATGATCTGGTCAACTGTGACAAGAATGTTTACAAAGTGCAGAAGTTCAGATGAGGCTGTGAGCAAGTCTGGTCAGAGAGGTTCTTAAGTCCTTAGTGTTAAAGCTTAATGCTAATGTGATGTGTTCCTTAACCTCATTTGACTGTATGTCGGATCTTATGAGTTTGTTTGTTCTCTACAAATGCGCAAAAGATTGGGACAAGCATGAATATGTCCAAAAAGGTAGCTTGATTATGCAGTATATCAGAAGAGTAAAGAGTTGCTTATGAAGATTGGAGCACAAATTGGTGTGTTATCTGAATCTGTAGCTGAAGTTCTGTCCAGGATGCTGAAGTGCTATAGCTTTTTGCAAGAGCAAGGTGTTCTTGGCCCTTAACCTATGGGTAGTAGATGCTGGATAGTTAAGAAAGAAAATACTTACGAAAAAAATCTTTTGACTCTGGCATAGTTAATGTTTTCTGTGGGTTGGATTTCTAAGCCCTGAAACTAACACCTGAATTTTCCACTGGTGAGCTAGTTGGAGAGAGCAGTTTGAGAATTATGTATAGTGAAGCAAGTTCAAAGCTTAAATTTCAGAAGTGCTTTGTACTTATAGCTCCTCTGGCTTAATCTGGTGTTGCAGATCTTAAATTTAGGTAAAACATATGTGTCATCTTCTTTGATAATTCCCCTTTGACAAACAGCTTTGCTGAAGTACTTAGCTCTACCTCACCAAAAAAACCCATTTTGTGCCTGAACCAATAGGGAAGCTGAGTATCACTTCAGATGAAAGGCTTGCTGATAATCATTAGCACATAGAATCATTTCTTCCTGGTTTGTGTGTGGACAGGAAAGCAAAGCATAGGATATCTAGGAAGTATAAACAGAAAATTTGACTTTTTTTTTTTTTTATTCCATCTCCCTGCAGTTTCTTTGGAGAAGAAAAACCTTACAATGGCAGGCAAGGGAAGTAACACAGACTGCATGTCATGCAGCGTACTGAACTGGGAGCAGGTCAGCCGTCTGCATGAGGTTCTTACAGAGGTGGTTCCGATCCATGGACGAGGTAACTTCCCAACGCTGAAGATAACTCTGAAGGACATTGTTCAGACTGTTCGGAGTAGGCTGAGTGAAGCAGGCATTGTGGTACATGATGTCCGTCTGAATGGCTCTGCAGCTGGTCATGTCCTGGTGAAGGATAATGGGCTGGGATGCAAAGACCTGGATCTCATTTTTCAAGTTTCTCTTCCAAGTGAGGCAGAGTTTCAGTTGGTTCGAGATGTGGTGTTGCGATCCCTCTTGAATTTCTTGCCGGAAGGAGTAAGCAAGCTAAAAATCAGCCCAGTAACACTGAAGGAAGCCTACATCCAGAAGCTTGTCAAAGTGTACACGGAGTCTGATCGCTGGAGCTTGATATCACTTTCCAACAAACATGGCAGGAATGTGGAGCTGAAGTTTGTAGACTGTATAAGGCGACAGTTTGAGTTCAGTGTGGACTCTTTCCAAATCATACTGGACTCCCTGCTTTTTTACTATGACTACTCAGAAACCCCCATGTCGGAGCACTTCCATCCAACTGTGATTGGGGAGAGCATGTATGGAGACTTTGAAGCAGCTTTTGATCACCTCCAGAACAAGCTGATAGCTACCAAAAATCCTGAAGAGATCCGAGGTGGTGGGCTTCTGAAGTATAGTAACCTCTTAGTACGAGACTTCAGGCCCATGGATAAGGATGAGATCAAAACATTAGAGCGCTACATGTGCTCCCGATTCTTCATAGACTTCCCAGATATCCTGGATCAGCAGCGCAAACTAGAGACCTACCTCCAGAACCACTTCTCCAAAGAAGAAAGGAGCAAATATGACTACCTCATGATTCTGCGCAGGGTGGTGAATGAGAGCACAGTCTGTCTCATGGGACACGAGCGAAGGCAGACTCTCAACTTGATTTCTCTGTTAGCGCTCAAAGTGCTGGCAGAACAAAACATCATCCCTAACGCCACTACTGTTACTTGTTATTACCAGCCAGCACCTTATGTCAGTGACGTAAACTTCAGCAACTACTATCTTGCAAATGCTCCTGTGCAGTATAGCCAGTCCTACCCCACTTGGTTGCCTTGCAATTGACTGTTTCACTTGAGCGTTCTTGAGTGGAGGCTTTCTAATGGAAACATGACTGCATTGGACTGACCGTTTCCTGGTGGGCAGTAGGAATATGCAACCAGGTGACCTGCTATGAACCTTTCAGTATATCTCTATAAATGCCAAGAAGCCTTAATATCTTTTTCATTAGGAGAAGAGAACCAGCAGCCAAATGTTAAGAGGAGTAGTTACAAAACTCTGTACTAGTTCTGGAAGTGGCTATTAACATGTGATTTAAGTGGAGTATTCAGTAAACTGGGTTAGTTAATAGAGGAAAGACTGTAAAATGTCTTGAGCAGAGCAGAAGCCACTCCTGGAATAGCAGCAAAACTGTGCTTTCTGTTGCCTATCTTCATTACACTTCCTCAGTTCAAGTTCTGGCTAACTTTCTAGTGAACTAATTGTGCAAGTGTGGGCTTGTGTTGTGCTTGGGCTGCCTTTACCTTCTGGTTGTGTGGAACTGGTAATGGTATGGATACTGTCTGTCTCACAGAGGGCCTAAACGTTGTTTCCTGTTGTACCTAGGGATATATGCCTCCAGTTCAAGATTTATTTCTTGCAAGTTGAAGATGGATTAGTAAGTCTATCTCAAAAGCATAAGCTGGCTAAATTTTTCTTGAATATAAAAACTAGGAAGGTGGCATCTCTAAACATGCACTGAAACATAATTTGAAACTTGCTAATGTGAAAAGTCCTTGAAAGGAGGAATTGAAGTCTTAAATAGAATTGGAACCACAGTTTGGATAATTAGGATGGAAAAATACTGTTAAGTCCAGGCTTAAGATAAAGCCTTTCTGACTTCATCTTTCAAAACAATTTTTGGCACAGCTGGAAAGTAGCACAACTCTTACACTGAGGTTTGGCCCAACTTTCTTCCTCACAGGTCTGCAGCAAGCAAAAAAAAAAAAAAAAAGGCACCAATCAGAGAAATCCCCAAAACACTGAACCACTGTAAGATGTGTAAGATGCAGGTGATGTGCACTCTTGCTGTGGTATAAAGTCCTAATGTGCCTCCTGAAATGAACTTCTTGTACAATTTCAGGCAGGTCCTGAAGGCTTGCCTATCTGTCACCACTTAAGGGTTGAGCTTACTGGTTTATCACTATCACCTGGTCACTGCATGAAGATAGTATTTTGAGTGGTTGGAGTCAAATTCTTCCTCTTCACTGTCTTAACCTGCACTTGAAGAGGCATGTAAACCCTAAGCAGAGCTCTCCACAGGAGGCTGTATGTGGTGAAAGTCTGTCACTATTTTCAGAATAGTCTCTGGAAGAGTATGTACTCCCTTGGAGGTCTGGGGGCCTGACCTTCCAAAAGCATGTGTGCTGAACTTACTGCTTTGAAACTTGTGTGCTTTGTAAGGAAGGTTAAAATTTCCCCAGTTCTGTATATAGCAGTATTAGAAACTGATATATTAAATGGATGATTCTCACTCAATTGCATTAGTAAAATACATACAGCAAATGATCTTGAGTTTCCTTTGCTTAACTGGAGAAGTAGACTAGGAAGGCAAATCATAGGGCTTTTTAATATGTACTGGTGCAATGTTTAAGAACACTTGTTTGCTAAACCTTTTTTTTAATGACTCCTAGCCATCTCTACAAGCTTGCAAGACCAAACTGCCTGATAAAGCAAATTATTTAAGCTTAGAAGGTAAAAGAGAAAGCAGATGAAACACCAGTGTATGGTTGCTGTTCAAGGTGGAAACAGTAACAGTACAGCACTTAAATGGCAGTAAAAATCTGCCTCTTCCTCATAGGACCAGAACCTTCTAGTTACATTGCCAGTTCTCTCACTCCTCATAACTACTTCATAAAGACGGCCTCAATAGAACGACGAGGCTGCTCTTTTGTTCAGAATTCTTCATTTAGGTTATGAAGGCAGGGAGGGATACAATCCAGAAAGCAGACTGTAGCCAAGCATGCTTTAGCTTAACTTTTTTGAACAGTCCTGTAAGTAACTTCAGTAGCAAATAGACAAAGAATGTGGTGTCTTCTGTTGTGATTTTTTTTTTTTTTTAATTTATTAAAGGTTTCCTGAGTAGTCAGCCAAAGTAGCTAAACTTGAAAGTGAACCCAGCCTCTTTTATTAACTGCAGCTTGGACTTGGTGTTGTTTACAGACCAGTCATCTCTTGCCCAAGACTGACTATTTGGAAAGCTTTTTAAAAACTAATATGATGCCAGTGTTGTCATGTGTGTTAGACAGTGCAAGCTTGCTGCTGGAAGGCGTGAATAACTTCTGCATACAAAGCAATACTTGGCTTAGTATAGAGTGTTACTAGAAAGAAGTCAGTCTTTTGGTTAGGAGTTTGTAATTGCTGTCATCTCTTAAATAGCTGTTTTTTAAACCCAACCTAAGCTATACCTATTGCAGAAGTAAACAGTTGCTTAGAGGGACATGCTTAATTTGCATATCAAATAGCTTAGACTCATGGATCAGTCTTGTGCAGTCTAGTGGCTGATCTTTAGAAACTGTTCATGTGCATCAGCTCATGTGGAAGAAGTGGTCAGATGCCAAGGAGGAGCCCTTGCAAACTTGAAATGGACTTACATTTTACTAGACTTTGAATGTCTTGGCTACTGAACATCAGACCAAGTGCTAGGAAAAAAAGGCTCTAATGAATTCCTATTGAGGTATAGCTGTAGGGAATTTAATCTTCCTGCCATAAATACTGTGCTTTTGCCAACATAACTTGTTGCTAAGGCATCTGAGGAAGCTTTATGTTGAATGATTGCTCTGTGAACAGCTGACTTCCTTAGGTTTAAGCTTCACAGGACTGCTGTGTTCCTTGTCTGCCTCCTAAGTTGCTCTGGTGCATTAGAAATACTGATGTGCTTTGTAGCCTGACAACTGGATGCTCTGCTCTTGTATCCTGAACCTGTACACTACCTACTGCATTGGCCCTGTTGTACAAGGGATTTCTGGGACACTGTCCCATTGAGTTAAAAATAATCCTGGTTTGACAGGTAGAGCTGGAATACACAGTAGTCTTTCATCAATGTGTTTCAAGCAGTCTGCCCCTTTCTGTTTCCAGTTGTCCTAGCAGCCTGATGTTGCATAAAGCAGTGGCTTCATTTGGTGTGTGCTAGCTGGTTTGAGTTCAGGTTTATGGTGACCCCTGTAGCAAGGAGTAACACGAGAATGAGTGCTGGTGAAAATTAAGTGATGACCCTAGGCCAAGTCTAAGCTGCCTGTTTGATTCAGTCTCCCTTCAGTACTAAAAGACTCCTCTGCAAACCTGCTCTATTCTCTTGCACACTTGCATGTCAAGTGTGAGTTAGAGAAAGACTACTTCAGACTATTATCCTAACATGTTCCCTCTGGGCAGTGGCATCAAAACAAAGCTGCAGTAGCACTACACTGCAAGTCTTGTCTCAGTGCATCATTCCTCAGGACTGGGCTTCTAATGAGCTAGATTATGTGGTTTAAGATAGCTGTTTTCTTCCTGTAGATTGTAAGCTGTGCTGGGCTAAGCATCTGTTGTCAATATTTATTGCCAAATCCCCCTTGATTTAGAGTTTATTGGTGTAACTTCCTCGTTGTAAGATTATTATTTTATTTTATAAAGATGCTACCAAAGACACCTAGTAGTAGACTGGATTTTAGTCACTTTGGTAAAATATCTGTGCTGATCCATGGTCACTCTGAAAAGCTGTAAAGTAAAGCATACTCCCTCAGCTCAAGATTTAACTCTTGCTGTGTTTGTCCTTTAGCTAGTTCAGTCAATCACAAAGCTGGAGGTTGATGACTACTGCTTGCTCTTGAGTAACCATTTTATTTTTTTCTCAAGAGATCCTCACGCTTTATTTTAACATTAATATTTTGTCTACAAAGCAGTAGGTAGTATTTAAAATCTGATCTAAATACCTAAAGCTTTTTATTGAAACTGAAAGATCCAGGTTTCGGAATTGAGTTCTGGGGGCATTTGGTATGTTTTGCGCCTAGGCTTTGTGGGTTTCTGATCACTAGAATAACTACTGATGTTGGTAGTGATCTCTACTTACCACTATATGAGTGCTTAGGAAAAGGTCTCTTAAGAGACAACCTGGACAAATAGCTTCAATTAAGCTGTCAGTGTACTAATGGTAATTCTTTACTATCCCCCTCGTTCAACTCATTCAATCAGGGTGCCATAATTGTTAGGTACAGGAATAGGAAATTGACTGTAGTCCATGGCAACTTGGTCTAATTGGGCCACTGGGAGAGCCAAGTGGATGGTAGTACTTGTAGCCTTGGCATCTAAGTCTTGCGCTTCGCCATATTTAACAAATGGTTGGGTATTTAATGTATGTTCTGCAATTGCCATAAAACTAGTTATAAGGTGGGATGCTGGGCTATAGTTGTAGGAGCTTTGGGGGGAATGGATGGAACACTCTGGTTTCTCTCACATGCATTGGAAGAAAAGGCCAGTCATTGAAGTGTCTGGATTGGGCTTGTCTCTTTGTGATTAAAATTGCACTTTCTGTTGAAACTTAGAAGATCCTTTTTTTCTAATTTACTCTAATATTATTTTTTACTATTAAAAGAAGTTGCCTCATGGAAAATCTGTCTTGCCTCTTTGGAAGAAGTGAGTCTTTTTTTTTTTTTATTTTTTATTAAGCTGGCAAAATAAGGTACTAGAAACATTTGCATTTGTGATAAGTCCAAATGTGAGATTAGTCACAGTAACTTTGTCTACTGTTCTGCACTGTGGTGTTCACTTGCCATTGTGGAAATTGGGTTTTGGACCTTAATGATTCTGGAATTCTTGTGCAAATAAACTTACACTGAACATTGCTTGCCTCAAATAATTCTTATGTCTAAATAGTGCTGAGAAGGTACTTGTGAAGCTTATTGGCCAGTGTGTGTGTAGACATACTGAGGGGGGGGAACAATGATGGTGTACACACTGGTGTACGCATCTTCTGTGATGTGCTCCATTTTATATACTGCTCCAAACCGGGGATCCCTGCATGCCACAACTCATAAGCCAAGGAGACGAGAGTCAGCAATTATTCCTCAGGTTATTTACAGTTTGAAAGTATTTGTTCTTTTACTCTGTGTCCCAAGAACTGATGCTTCCACATACCAATGGTCAATGGGAGTTGAGCAGGTCAAAGCTAAATAAAAGTTAAGGCCGTGTGGCAGTCTCCTTGCTGCTCCTCCCACTCTAGCATCAAAAACCATAGAATAGTTTAGGTTGGAAGGGATCTTAAAGATCACCTAGTTCCAACCCCTTTGTGATGGGCAAGTACACCTTCTGCTAGAGCAGGTTGCTCAAAGCCTAATCCAGCCTGATCTTAAACACTTCCAGGCATGGGGCATCCACAACTTCTCTGGGCAACCTGTTCCTCTGCCTCACCACCCTCACTGTAAAGAATTTCTTCTAATTTTCCCCTTTTTCAGTTTAAAATGGTTACGGCTTGTCTTATCTCTATGCTCCCTGATGAAGAGTCCCTCCCCATCTCTCCTGCAGGCTGCCTTTATGTAGTGGAAAGCCACTATAAGGTATCCCAGAGTCTTCTCCAGGCTGAACAACCCCAGCTCTCTCAGCCTATCTTCACAGGAGAGGTGCTCTAGTCCTCTGATCATCTTTGTGCCTCTCTGTCCTTATGTTGGAGACTCCAAAGCTGGCCACAGTGTTCCAGGTAGAGCTTCTCATCAACCAATGTCCCCAAGTCTGTCTCCTTAGGGCTGCTCTCAGTCAGTTCTCAGGCCAGCCTGTATTTGTGCCTGGGATTGCTAAGTCCCAGGTGTAGGACCTTGCACTTCAAGCCTGTCCAGGTCCCTCTGGATTGCATCCTTTCCCTTCAGCGTGCTGACTGTAAGACGCAGCTTGATGTCACCTGCAAACTTGCTGAGGGTGCACTCTATAGAATCATAGAGTTGTCTAGGTTGGAAGGGACCTTTGAGATTATCTAGTCCAACCATCAACCTAACTGATAAAAAACAGCAACCCATCACTAAACTGTGTCACTAAGCACTATGTCAACCTGTTTTAAATTTCTCCAGGGATGGTACCTATCTCACAGTCCATGTCACCACCAAAGGTGGCACCAGTCCCAGTAATGACCTCTGAGAAACACTGCTGGTCACCAGTTGGATATTGAGCTGATGACTTTGAGTATGGCCATCTGGCCAATTCCTTATCCACCAAGTGGTCCATCTGTCAAATCAATTTCTCTCCAGAAACAAGGATGTTGTGCAGAACATTGTCGAATGCCTTGCACGTTCATAAGGACTTTGCATGTTCATAAATAGACTGTGAAAAGCCTGCTTGCTTCTAGTCCCCTCCAGAGCTCAGATAAACTCTAGCCTCTCAGTTAAGTAATGCTGGAGAAATTCCAGCCTTTGGGACCTTGTGGCACCTGCAGTGGAAACTTCAGAGATAAGCAGAGGCAGTGTGATTCCATGGAAGTATTCACAAAGTTTGCGCAGTCACTTTTCAAGATGTAATTGCTGCCCTCTGATTTTAAATGGGGACCTGATAATGCAGCTGGTCAACATAAACCACCTGTTTATCACCTGAAACTCCCTACCTCAACTCCTCAGTTTCTCTCATCATAAAAGCTTCAGAGTTTTTTTGGGGGTAATGTCCTTAAGTTTCTAGAATACCAAACTTAGATTTGCAGGTTTGATACTGAAACAGCAAAATAGCTATGCTTACACAAGTGGCACTATGTACTCTTTCAGTTCCATAAGGAACTTAAATATTGGTAAAATTTGAGAGGAACTAAAGGAGAAAGATGTAGTTGCTCTGTTGCTGTTGTATTGTTAGGGAAATTTGAATTGCAAGTGCCCTGTTCTGTTGTCCTGCTGGAACCCAGCCTTCTCCATGCTGTGCAAGATGACCTCAGTCCTGTGATGGGAGAACGAGAGGCATTAGGCAAATGCGACTCCGAGTTGTTGCCATTGTTCTGGCAGATGCTTCTTATTTACCTGCTTTCTTCTGTGATGGAATGTGGAATATTTGATAATTTTAAAATCAGAGTACTGAATGTGGCCTTACAGAGACGAAGCAGATGCTTCTGTGAGACAAACAGATGTTTTCTTTGCATTCCCACTTATTTTGAATATTGCTTACTACTTATCTGGTGCACTAATAAGCTAACTGCCTGAAGTTGCTATTTTCAGCAACAAGGTAGGGTTTGTGTTTATCCAGCAACTTAAAATGGAAATTTATCCAAGGGTGTAATATCAATGTCACTTGAGTGTGGGTGTTAGACATAATGATCGTGTTTTGCTGCAATAGCAGTGCTGTGATCTGTTCTGCTTCATCTCAACGAGAAAAAAATGAGCTATGTCCTATAGGCAAGACTGCCTGGTGAAGGAAGCAGTTAACCTGCCAAACTTTAGTAATTTTCCTAGTAGGAAAGAGTTGAGTCATCATGCTGGAAAAAAAAAGTGTTTTGCCAAGAACTGCCTGCAAAGCAGCAACGTAGTTCACACATACGGTACGGAAAGCTGTAACACCTACTCCAGAGTTATCATGTTGACTCTAAAATGCGTGGTTTAGTAAACCAGCAGGAACTAGTTGCCTAGGCTGGCTGATCCTGCAAAATACTGTGCTGAGTCTTCATCGTTGATAAATACAGCAGGAGACAGTCCATGGTCCCTTCTCCATTTGGAGACTGGAGAAGTAGAAACTCTTGGAGAGGTCTGGGCAAGACGGAGCACAAGGAAGCTGGCCAATCTAATCCATAGCAATAACCCTCTTTTCACTGATAAACCCCTCTAGCTAGCCTGCATACTTCAGGAGATCCTCAATAAGCATCCAAGGCCCAAACTGCTTTGGGGAAGTCATCTGCTCCTGTGAGTTCCCTGCAGACAACTGATGATTTGGTGCTGCAGACGTTGTCTCACTGTCAAAGCTGGAAAATTCCCCTTCTGATGTTATGTGGCTTATTGCAGTCTGTGTTTCAGTGAGTGAATTACATAATCAGGCAGTTCGTGGGCTCTTATACCCCTAAAACACACATTAACTTTTTTCTACCTGTTCACATAGCAAATCTGCTTCAGAAAACTGTGAAACCCAGGGATTATACTGGTTACACTTCAAGCAAAGGGAAAATTATATTCCCTGCGTGAGAATGGTTGAAGTGTCAGGCTTCTCATTCAGTCACTATCCCCACACAGCAAGTCTTCTGAGTGTCGGATGTGTGGCACGCGAATTACACCCACAGGCTAGTCCCTTTGTGGACATCCTTCTCACTTCAGAATGTCCACCTGCAACAATTCCCTTCTCCACTCCCTCTCTGTTACTAACCTGAATAACTTAGTCTGAAAGTTGTATCTCAGCATGCCTCCAGGAAAGTTACTCAGTCTTGCCCTAAAGGTGCTCAGTGACAGTTCATTGTGTAGTTGAAGAACCTGTTTTAATTTTTGACTGTGGTTATTGCTGAGAAATTAACTTGCATTTCCACATTGGTCTTTGAACTTCATCTTCAACTTGTGGATTGCTGAATCCTTATCAACAAGGCTGAAAAGTCCCAGACTATCTCGTGCTATTCGCTAATCCCTTTGGCTCTTGAATGAACTGTGGAAAATGAGCACTTGAAGCTTCATGTTGTATATATTGGATTCAGAAGCTGGAAAGCTTTTCTTCTGGAACTTTGTGGTTCCTGTGCATCTCATGACCAGTTGTTGGCCCAGTGCTCTACATACCACAGATGAAAAAATAGTGCTAAGATTTCTTTTCAGCCTCTTGGTATTTGTGTCCACAAACTGCGCCCACTGTTTTTGCAATGGCAGTATGGCACGCTGAGTGCTCGTGCAGTCAGTTATTCATGGTGATTTCAAAGCCCATCTGTTGCTTCTTGAGGCAGCCTCTCCCATCTGGTGTTGACGACATCTGTGCTCCTGGTTTGCAGATGTAGTAATTTGCATTTGATGGTATTAGAAAAACATTTTGACTGAATCCTATGGGCAAATAGTCACAATGTTGATGGACAGAATAATTCATCTTCTTCACTATTTATTATCTTATTACCTTAAGTATTGTCTAGTGCCTGAAGATGACAGAAGTGCTTATACTTCTGTGTTGTTCTTGCATACTGAAGAGTACACAAGGTTGTTGTGGACGCTTTGAAACCTGCAGGTCTTTTAAATCCACTGTTAGCACAAAGTCCACAAAGATATCAGGTGCAGACTATTTTGGGAATAATTTTCCCCCCTGCAAGTACTGGGTAGAGACAGTAGAGAAAGCTTAACAGCAGCTCCTCAGTCCTTTTCTCTGCACCCCCAGTGCCTAAAACACTGTGGTGACAAGTATCCCTGGAGCATGAGTTCACAACATGACCAAAGTGAAGAGTTCCATGTTTCTGCTCCTGCCATCACATCTGTTAGTCATCACAATCGTCCTCCTGTCTGTTTTACTGCTCATGTGGGGCTCCCCAAATGTTGTGCAGGCCTGACTAATTGCCAGGACTGATGTAGCTCTCTAGACTTCATGAGCTCCCTTCCACTTTCCCCTCTTAGGCAGCTTTTCCTAAGAATAGAGGAAAGAAAGTTATTTAGGGGAAGAGAGCCTGCCGTCAATCTTACCCCCCGAATTCCCTGCAACACCGATGGGAGTTTGTCAAATGCTATGAGGGATTTGCTAATGGCCTGGCAGAGCTGAGTGGCTATAGCTCTTGTGTTACAGCTGTCCTGCTGCCCAGCTGTACTGGAGCACCTTTCCACAGCCCTGTTCAATCAATGGGAGCAACATGTGCAGATGGGGCTCAGCCCCTGGCAGCAAATTCATGGAGTTATTCCAGAGAAGTGCTGCTCGTAAAGAACGGCGTCTGTTTTGGAGCAGAGGAAACTTTGAATGTAGAGTAATATTCCAGCTAAGTATGTGCCTGCTTCAAATTGATGATTAGCCTCCTTCTTTGCAGCGCTTCTCTGACAGAAGGAGGATTCCTATTTACTACCACTTCCTGGACCAAAAAATGAACCCTGAAGAGGGGAAAGCAGCACACTTAGATCACAGACTTCATGGAAAAGAAGTAGTAGAACTGCTGTAATGCATTACACTGGTCTGTATTTGCAGAAGAGAGAAACCACAGAAAAAAAGCAATTAAAATCTCTTTATGATGACTGATCTTGAGGCTGTTTCAGGCATACTTGGTAGATTACAATGTTTAATTTATAAGAGGGAATGTCTCAGAGGAGTCTGGTCATCACTATATATATTACATTGTAATATATCACAAATAGGCTGCAGTGTAATAGAACTGGTTCATGGAACTGTTTGAAATGGTCTGACATAAACAGTTACACTTTATACCCATTGAAGTGACACTGCTTTTAAAAAGTTTATCAGAGAACTAAGAAACCTGCAGAAAGATGTTTAAGGTTCAGCTGTTTGGAAGCAGGTGGTGCCTGTTCTGCATCTTGAGGAATGGATTTCTGTGCATGGACGATTTCAGAGAGGACTCCAGGGCATCGCTGTACACCGAGCAGCAGCACGGGGCTCTTCGATCTTCTGCTGTATTCACTCTATAGTGATGTGAATTGAGTGTAAAGTTAAATAATCTTACCTCCAAACAATGTGAATTGAGTAGCAAGTTAAACCCTACCTCCAAATTTAATCAGGCTCCATAGCAACCTAACATCTTTTTTTTATTATTATTATTTTTTTTATTATTTTTCCAGTGGTTTAATTTCCTTTTTATTTCCATAGCAATGGATTCTTGAGAATCCAGACATGCCAGAGTGCTGGCACATTACCTAAACTTTAACCAAATCTTCCTTCTCACAGTACAGAGTTAGCAGAGATCTGAAGCACTGAGAAAAAAAGGTGTAAATAATGTATAAATGTTGTAAACAAACACTTAAAGAACTGTTTTTAAAGCTCAAAGAACTCTTATTTTGGAAAATATTTTTAAAGACCTAGTATCTTACATTTATTACATAGTTATCATTTTTTTTTTTCTTTGGGTAGGTGCCAGTTGTAGCCTGATGCCCAGATATCACCTGGAGACTCCAGTCGTTGGTTATGAGTCCAGCAAAATGTAGATATGACTGTTATTCATGCTGATGTTTTGCTTCTTATGCTCTACTGTGAAGACCATTTTTTCTTTAGAAAATCATACTGAAATATTGCACAAGCTCACAACAATATTTTTCTTTCATGAAAGATCATTTCTATAAATTCTTTTCTAAAAATAGATGCATCGGAGCAAACCTAAGGGTTGGGTTTTTTTTTTTTGGCCAAGGGCTCCTGATGTAGAGCCACCTAAAATAAGTTGCTGATAGCATTTCGCACAGCCTTTTATCCTGAGCCCAAGGGTTAAGACGAGGCAGCCCATGATGCTGATGCCTGGCTACAAAACCTGTCTGGTACTTTTTCACTCATTGATGCTTTGGCTTGGGATTAACTGGGATCCAAACTCAGCCTCCAGTTAATATTTATGACATTGCTTCTACAAGGGGCTGGCGCACCAACGCATTGGCTGAGCTCAATTCACAGTTGAGGCATGAGGTTCGGGAAAGAGAAAAGCTGTTGTTTCTTGTGTCAGGCATACCAGATCAAGCTGTGAGAATGTGATGGTTTATGCACTCATGCTGTTTGTTGAATACGTTTTGGAAACCTTTGTTAAACCCTGTTCTCTCTCCTGACAAGCTGTGATTACTGGGCTCAGATTACTGGGCTCTAAAATTGTCCATGTCTGTGCAGTGACTATGAAGAAATGCTGGAGTGGCTGGCTCAGATACTTACACCAGAGACAACTGAAAAGGGTCAAGTAGAGTTTTATCTCAAACTTCCAGAAATCAGACAAAAATACCAGGAATTTTCTTCCCAGCCCACCGAATGCATTTCTTTTTTTCTTCTGACTCTGTTTTTGTGATGACGATGTGTGTCCATTCTTACAGGTTGCTCAAGTATCCTTCTCTGCTCCATGTCAAGCTGAGTATTAGCAACTCTTCCAGCCAAAGGCCTGCAGGGAGCAGGGTGGAGACTTCTCCTGCAGGGAAGAGAAGTCTTTGCACCATCTGTTTTCCACTCTCACCACAAGTTGAGTGACCTGCTTGCCTCAGGTTTTGTTTTTTCCATGCCTGTGTATGCTCCTGTCATCCTGCTGTGATGGCAGGAGCAGAGGGTCCAGGGGAAAGTCCAAAGCTTTTTTTGAGGAGAACAATTCACATCTTTTGAGCATGTTTAAATCATGGTCTTAATAATTTTTCTCCAATTATCTTTGGTCCACTTCTAGGGCTCCTGTTTCCAAGTAAAAATGACTCCACAATTACTCAAAAATATTTAGACTAGCAGGAGAAAAACAGTCACACTTAGAAGTGGCTGGTGACCATACAGGTGAAACTGGTTCAGCCAGGAGCGTTTAATGGGTCTGAAAGGTGGTCTGGAAAGTGATTTTCAAGTGATAGTCTTCAGGAAGTGAAATGGGTTGTTCCTGCTAGTAGTTTGATATGTTGTGGCATGTCTCTAAATGTCTAATATGCCAACAGGAGAAAATTCTGAGTAAAACAGATGACAAGAAAACTTTGTGGAGGAAAAAAATGTTTTCAAATGGGGAAAATTCTTTAGGAAGAATATATTAGATAGCCAAAAAGCTGTATTTCAAGAGAGATGATAGGTTTGGCTAAAAGCCAATTTACTAAACTACAATGAAGGCAGCAAGTAGAAGCAGATATGTAGAATATTAGATATGGAGGGAAATGCAGTAATAGAATCATAAAATCATTTAGGTTGGAAAAGACCTTTAAGATCATTGAGTCCAACCATTAACTTAACTCTGCCAACTCCACCATTAAACCACATCCCTAAATGACACATCTACGTTTCTTTAAAATACCACCAGGGGTGGCGACTCAACCACTTTCCTGGGCAGCCTGTTTAGTAAAGAAATTTTCCCTAATATCCAATGAAACCTCCCCTGGTGCAACTTGAGGCCATTTTCTCTTGTCCTATCACTTTTGGGGAAAAGACACTGACACCTAACTTGTTTCAAGCTCTTTCAAATGGTCTCTCCTGTGACATCTGAGCACCCTCATGAGTCTCTTGATAGAGGTCAGACTTTCACTTGCAAATGATGTTGGCACAGTATTTGCTGTCCAATATGATGATTCCAGTTTTTAATGTGGCTTGTATAATTGGAGATATTCAAAAGCCATCTGGACATGGTCCTGGGCAACAGTCTCTACATGGGCCTGCTTGAGCAGGGGCCTTGGACGAGATACTCTCCAGAGGTCCCTTCCAACCTCAAGCATTCTGTGACTCTGTGAATCTGGATGGCTCTATCAAGTCTCACTGCTAAAGAAGTCTTCCTTTATGGCAATGAACAGGTGACTGTGCATGCTTTCTATTTTTTACATGGTATTAAAAAAAAACATGGGGAAGTGCTCCTTTGAACAGTTTTATGTGGACAGCTGTAAGGAATTACAGCTTTGTGGAAGAACCATCTTTGAATCTGAGAGTCTTTTTTTAAATCTTGTTCTTACAACAAGGTTTTGGTGCTGAGAAAGGGGGAAGGTGAGACATGATGTATGTTGGGAAGGGGGAGTGTGTTACTATAGTTCCTTGAATTTCAGACACCACGGCCTCAAAGCTTAAAACTGTGGTGGACTGCTTGATTTTTTTCTTATGGTGTCATCTCTCATTCTTTTCTCTCTTCCTGCATTCCCTGCCCCACACAGAAGAAACAAGATATAGTAGGTCACCACACTAAGCAATGAGGCTGGTACAAGAGAGAACCTTTGCTTTACACTCTTGGCATTCTCTGCCTGCTTGAGTGTTGTGGTTTAGGCTGAATTGGCCTATGACAGTGACAGATGCTCTCCCCCCTACTTCTTGCTCTCAGGAGAAAAGGAGGAGAGATAAAATGAATGACAAGTTTAGAAGGAAGTAAACTACTTTAATGAAGTATTATTATTCTTATTATTAAAA
>VXBJ01007265.1:1118876-1128896 GCA_013400055.1 Nycticryphes semicollaris
TCTAAAAACTAACAGTTTTCTGCACAGTATGCTGTTAATTTCAGGGAGTTGGAAGACACCTAGCTAAGAAGTAAAATTACTTAACAGAAAGTTGGTTTTGTTTTACTTCAAACCAGGACATTGAGAAATAAAATCAATTTGGACCACAGAAAACCTCGTTCTAAGATTTTCTAAGACAAGAGTCTTTGAAAATGCTTCAAGTACATGCTACCTGTATTTTAGACTGACACAGTGCTTTGGAGAATGTAACTCAAGGCTGTAAAGAGAGCGTTCCCATTAGGGAATGTACATGAAACAATTTGTTCTTGAACTTTTCTCTTCAAAGAGTATTGAAAAGATTTCTTCCTATGTGTTCGGTGCTATGGGTACTAAACATCACTGGTGATGCAGGTTTTTCTAAAGCGGAAACAAAATAGAGTTACTGATCACTCATGTTCAGATCCATGTTCCTGTCTGTGAGACGGAACGTGTGTCCCATGATTTAACTCCTGCCCAACTTACTTGATAAACTTTATCCCCCCAAACTTTCTAAAATAGTGCCCACTACCTCCAAATCCAGTTCACCTCACCCTAAATAAATATTGCAAACAATGAAAAATTTTGGGTTTAATTGCTCATTTTGGGGAAACATGAGCTCTACAGGTAGGAGAGAAGAGAGACAGGCATTTAAAAGCCTATTTTTGGGCTCAGATAAGTCATTCCGCTCTGATTTTGTCTCTGATTAACTGCCTCAATGAATGAGTGGCGGTGACTCATTCTACTTGTGCATTCCTGCTGCATTCTTTGGGTGAATCCCTGAATCATTTTCTGTTACTCCCTGCAATCTTTTATACATATCACATACCTGTTCAGCAGCTGCATGTGCCTGTTTGGGACAGCAATAAATGGGCCACCCCTGCCATGTGTCTAGTTTTATGATTTGTATTCATTCCAGGTCAGAGAGAGGCCTGGAAGGGCTGTAATGAGAAATGTCTGTAAAGAGGTGGGCTTGTTGAAATCTGTAAGGGCAATTAACTATGTGTCCTTACAGAAGTGGTTTTCTGAAACTCCTCAGCCTCTACACTTTCCCCCTGCTTTTCAGGCTGCTGCAAAGTTCAACAAGGTGTCCTCTCCTTCAGTTGCTGGGGAATTTGGTTTGGAATATGGAATGAATACATTGTGAAGTACACAAGAGGACTGCCTTATAATAACTTTTTTACCTTTAGGGCTGGAAGATGACGGTACCCCTGAGCTGGTACAGGGTGGAGAAAGACATACCTCAGGCTCATTTTCCAATGTTAAATTACAATTTTTGTGCTGTGGGGTTTTGTTTTTGAAAAAAAAAAAAGTTTTTTTTCTTGTTTTTGTTTATTTTTTGGGTTTTTTTTAGTTGTTATCTTCTTCTTGGGGGGAGGGGATGGGATTTTTTCCCCGCCCCTTGTCACCCGGCTTCACCCAAGGAGCAAACCCTTTTGCCGGCGGTGCTCCTCGGTGTCCCCCCGCCACCGCCGGGGTAGCGGTGGCGCCCTCAGCACCGCGGACAGCGCCAGGGCCGCCCGGCGGGAAAGGCCCGGCACCCCCCCGGGGCAGCGGCCGAGGTCGCGGAGGACCCCGCGAAAGCCAGACGGGTGGGGTCTGAAAGGTGGTGGTGGCGGGGGATATGGAAGGGAGTTTGGGTGCTGTACACATCGTCAAGTTAATTACCTCCCCGAAGAGCTTCCTCTCTTGATGGAGGAACCTCCAAAAAATGAGGCAGGGCCGCTGTGGGGATGGTTGGCTGGGGAGTGGGAAGATGGGGAGGTCAGCGAGCTGAGCTGCTATGTTCCTTGCAGTACCGGTCTGTATGGAAGGTTCTAGAGGGAGCGCTTATTCTCCAAGACATCTTCCCCCCAGTCTTTCTGAAAACAGCCTCCTTCTTGAGTTCAGGGAGGGCACTGATCAGGCTGCATGTGACTGAATCTGGGTCTTTGCTCAGAAAGTACCAGTCCACAGGTACTGGAACAACTGAAGTTGGAGACATTCCATTCAATGCGTGTCTGTAAGGAAAATTCTCCCGAGCTTGCAGGTCATCCTCACATTCTCCTGTGATGAAAAATATGAAGGAAAGGTGAAGGCTCATTTCCACCCATCACAGGGCTTTTCTTATACCTGTCACCTACTTGAATACTGCACACTCAAAAACTCACAGCTTTGGCACATGTTTACTAGTCTCTCAGTCACAAGCAATTAATACCATTCCATGTGGATCCTTTCACTGTGGAAGTCTCATAAGGATCAATTAATTTGCCTTCTGACATGAGAGAAGAAAATATTTTAATCCCAGTTTTATTGATGGAGACCTTAAAAGAGAATGAAAGAGAAGCAAATTGCAATAGTCACACAGTGAAGTCCCTTACTTTGGGATCTTACTATTTTATGTCCCTTCAGATTCACCTCTGCACCTACTGTGAAACACTCTTCCCTGCATCATGGGCTTACAAGGATTCCTTCACTTCTTCCTCAAAAAACACAGCCAGGCAAAGCCTCAAGGCAAATCTTATTTAGTAGGCAGCTGCACAGAAAAGATAATTCAGGATGAGAGTTACAATAGAAGAAATATCAGAAGAAGAGCTTTCCCACCTAATGCTCAGTGTATGCTAATAAAAAATTTCTAGGCACTTGATTCCAATCAGCTGAGAACATTTGGAAGGCAACACTTACCTGGCTGTTGGTTTGAATAGCACATTCCCCTTCCTCTTCTGATGTGAGCTCCCTGCCCTATTTCAGTCTGCTTGCTCTCCAGGGCCAGTGACCACATACTAGGTCAGAGCAGTGTTTGGGCTGTACTTAAATACATATTTTCTAATCCCCTTGACATGTGGTAGAAAAATAATGGGTAGGCCATGCTGTCTGGGGGTTCTTGTGTAAACTTTTGTATGGCAGAGTGTGATACCTGTGTGTAATAGACAGAAAATATCAGGAGGAATAGGTAACTAAGGAGAGAGAGGTCAGGACTAGATATGCCTGACCATGGAAATGTCACTGTGAGGAAGAAACTGGATACATGGATGACTTTTCTTCTGCTGCCATAAAAACTCTGTCAGGTATATGTGCAACCAGTCAAAGAGGACTCAACTGCCCATCCCTGTTGCCTCCCTCCAGTGTGTTCCACTCTCACTGGGGAGAAAAAGAGTGAGAGGAGTTGGGGGTTGGTTTGAAAGTCTAAGTAGGATTGAGTGCCCTTTGAAACCTGGAAGAATTAAAGGTGCCTTCAATGGCAGAAAAATAGATGGAGAGGAAAAACAAGGGAAGAAGGCAAGGGGTCAGGCTGTGGAACAGGCCTCCCCAGGCTGGCAAGTTTCCTACAGTGGAAAAATCATTGTCGTCACTCTCAGGAACAAGAGACTGCTGCTTTTGGGGGACAACAGGGAATTCAGGAGCACAGCCACCCAGGATGGCCTGGGGCCAAGTGGCCTTCCTTTCTTGTCCTTCCTCTCCCACAGACCCCAACCCTTACAGCCTCTGCTTGTTCCTCTATGCCACCTCACCCCCACACTAATCCCCTGTAGGTCTTCTTTTCACCCAATTGGTCAATCTTTTCAACCCATTTCCAGGGGCTGCTCTGCATCTGGGCTGTCTTTAGCCCTATATTCTCCCTCTTAAATTGCAGATTCCCCACTGCAGCTTCCCTGCCTTTCCTAGAGGGGTGCTCTGCTCTGCAGGACAAGGGCCAGAACCCTCCATCTCTGGGCACCTCTCACCATGCCGGATGGGAGGGGAATCAGACCATATTCCTGTGCCCAGCCAGGGCTCTCAGCAGCTCCTCTCCAATTTAGCATGTGTGCCAGCATGTCAGTGATGCAGAAAGCCTGGGGACAGCATTTACATCCTCAGCAGGAGCCTGTGTCCCTGCGGTGTGGGGGGATCCTGGGCAGCTGTGAGTGCTCCCTGGCAGCCAGAGGGTGGGACGTTGTGTACACAGGAGTGTGTGAACTCAGTCAAACTTCACAAACAAGGATAAGAACAGAGCCAGGACATAATCTGTAGTCAAATATAGCAACTCAAGGTTTCCTGAGAGAGAGAGAGACAAGCAGAACAGTGAGGCAGAGCAGGTGTCACAGTCCCTGTGGCTTTCACTTCCCCTTACCTTGGCTTCTCAGCAGGGAAGCTGGTGCTGGCCACAGGGCCCAATTTAGACTATGGGTAGCAAAAAAGCCCGTCACAGAGAACCTTGTTGCTATGCAGGACAGAAGTGTTACAGTGACGTGCATTGCGGCATGTCCTGGTGCCATGTAACTCCCTTGCCTCTGACAGAGTCACTGCAGCCAGGCCCCACCTCCTCCTCATTTCCATAGCTAGCTCTGGTGCTCCTACTGAACCAGCCGAATATGATCCCAGCTGGCATTTTGGAGGAGCCTCATGGCTGGCTCATGGACCAATAGTTAAGAGACTGCATTCCTACTGCACAACCCCTTCTTCTACTCTGCAGAAGGAGCCAAAAGAGATGGAGGTCCAGCAAGGAAGCCAGCTCGCCTTATCACAGAATCACAGGATATCAGGGATTGGAAGGGACCTTGAAAGATCATCTAGTCCAATCCCCCTGCCAGAGCAGGAGACTGCAGTGCGTGAGAAAGGTGGGGAGGATTGAAATAAAGCCTGAAGGTTCCCTTTCACCTCCAGAATAAAAAATTAGGCAGCTGAAGTTTTTATAGACACTGACATTTGAGTTGCATCCAGCCTGTTGCTTCTTCAGCAAGGGGATGAGTAATGTTGCTTGCAATACAGTAGTCCAAGCTACTGGCCGTATTCAGCCCAGCTTGGCCTCTCTGTCAGGCCTGGCCACATCTTTCAGACAGTGGAAAGACTGGCTTGGTGAAGCATGCTGTGGGCCAAGGATGCTCCAGTCTCTCTGTCAGCCCCTGGAAGACGTCATGAGGAGGGTCACAGCTGCACAGCATTCCCTCCATTGCGTGGCTTGGTTTGCTGAGTGCCCACCAGTGCTAATGAGCTGTGCTTATGATTGCTGCCCCTCTGAGCCCACAGGGAACTTCAGTAAGAGATATGCTGGTGCTCCCTGGCCATCCCAAACAAGCTGCATGAGGAGAGACACCTGTAGCTCTCTGTAGGCTTGGACACATCTTGGAATGAGGTTGTGTGTCAGGCACAGCCTGAGAAAATGGAAAGGGGAACCTCTGAACCTAGTGTCAGGTTTAAACTTTTCCTAGGGCTTGATCTAGGCAAAAGTTGGCTTGTGCCCAAGTAGGGACCACCAGAACATCAGCAGCCGCAGAAGAAGTCTGTCTCTGTCAGAGGCATTGCACATACACGTCTTTCCTGTTGGCACAACAGCATCATGGGCAGCAGGTATCATGGCAATTGTGGCCATGCCACCACTCTGGCCAACTTTCCTGGGGAGCCAGAACCAAAGGGAAGATGTTCAGAAACAGAGGCCTCCTGGCTACAACAAAGCACTTAGGAGCTGTCAGTGTCCTGTGAAGCACATCCCTCTTCTAACCTGCTTCATCAGCTGGGCTGGCTGCTTTTGAAACTGGATGATGGTACAGCAAGGCTTGTGTCTGGAAATAGCTGCTCTCTCAGTGTCCTTTTCTGACTCAGAACAGCAGGTCTGCTGCAGCTAAAATGGGATGACGTTGGAGGGCCAGGTGCAGCCTGTGCAAAAGCTTTTGTAGCTGATAATGTACTGACCAGGGAAGGGAGGAAAGAAGAGAGAAACTAGCTGCAACCTCCTGTGCATGCACAGTGGCTCAAGCTTCAGACTAAAGCAGGTGTTTCCTGGGGTATGTAAGTGAGGGGACTCCTGAAGCTACCTCTTTTCTGCAAGATGCCTTGGTCTCTATCTCCTCTCCCCTTGTGCCTACAGACAGCGTGGGAAGTGGAACTGCCTCTGCACTTCTGAGATAAGAAATGTGTCCCACTGTTTTCCCGTGCTCCTGCACCTCACAAAATCACTCCTTCCCATTTTTGTGCACTGACCGGAGTACCAATGGGTGGCTGGGGGCTGTGACCAGCAGAGAGCCCATTGCAGTCGGGCTCTGCTCTGTCTCAATCCATTGCCATTAGTGTGGTTGCCTGCAGCCACAGGGTTTGATGGAGGCAGGCAGAAGGGACCTGCACCCAGATGGCTAGCTGAATTAAGCAGAGGTGCCTTACAATGCCTTCAAACTCTTCAGCTCCCTGGAGAGCTGATGGTTGAGTTGCAAGTGAAATGCCACACACCAGCAAATTCCTGCATTAAGGGACTGGGAGCAGCCCTGCCAAGAAGGACTTGTGGATACAGGTGGATTAAAAACTGGGGATGACCAAAAAATGTGTGCTTGCACTCCAGAAAACCAAAAACACTGTTCAAAAGTTTAAAAAAATGAATCCTGGGCTTTATCAAAAGAAGCATAGCTAGCAGGTCAAGGGAGGTGATTCTACCCCTCTATCCACTCTGGTGAGACCCTACCTGCAGTACTGCATCCGGCTCTGAAGTCCTCAGCACAAGAGGGACATGGACCTGTTGGAGCAGGTCCAGAGGATGGCCACAAAAATTATCAGAGGGCTGGAGCACCTGTCCTGTGAAGAAAGGCTGAGGGAGCTGGGGTTGTTCAGCCTAGAGAATAGAAGGCCTCAGGGAGAGCTTATAGTGTCCTCCCAGTACTTAAAAGGGGCATACCTTTAAGTAGATGAGGAAAGAAAGGGACAAACTTTTTAGCAGGGCCTGTTGCAATAGGACAAGAGATAATGGCTTTAAACTAAAAGAGGGTAGATTTAGACCAGATATTAGAAAGACATTTTTACAACGTGGGTGGTGAAACACTAAAGCTGGTTTCCCAGGAAGGTGCTGGATGCACCACACCTGGAAATATTCAAGGACAGATTGGATGGGGCTCTGAGCAACTTGATCTAGTGGAAGATGTCCCTGCTCATTGCAGGGGGCTTGGACTAGGTGACCTTTAAAGGTCTCTTCCAACACAAACTATTCTATGAGTCTATTCTATGTAATCCTCTATCCCTGGGTCAGCCTCCTGATGGACTGAGCCACCATCCCCATGCTGGCTGGGTGCCCAGTGCTGGAGCGATGTCCTGCAGCAGGGTCGTTGGCTCATGCAGCACCTGCTCCATGTGTGGCTCTTCAGTGGCCTGGCTTTGCTGTTTCCCAAACTTGAATCCAGGCCTCTATGTGCCCCGTGCTGCTCACACCCTGCTCTGGTGGTGCTCATCACTGTCCCACCCTGAGGAGCCTTGGGCTGGTGGATGGCTGGGTTCCTGTCCACCCTGGAGGAACAATGTGTGGGTGTGGATTTACCCAGTTACCAGCTTAGGAAATTTTTGAGCTGTTCACAGTCCATCCCAGTAACAGATTGAAAATATCAGTGCATGTGGTCCCCAGAGGCACTTGATCCTTTGGGAATGCTTAACAGCTCATTTCTTGATCCCACCAAAAAGTCTCTGTGCCCCTGTGTTTGAGCAGTATACCCCAGCACACAGAACAAGTAACGTGCTCATGTGGCTAACCTATCTGTTTTGCAATGGGAAGGGACTCTTTGAAGAGAAGTTGGAGCTTTTCAGAGAGTTTGGCAGTTATGGGTGGCAGCCATGGTGCAGCTGATAGAATTCATGGTGCTGGCTGAGCCTCTTGTCTGCTCTGTCCCACACTGGGTGCCAGTCCTCCGGCATTTGCTGCCGGGCCAGCACATGGGACCCTGGGAGCTGCTTCAATGGCAATCACTCTTGGCTTTTTAGGGGAGTCAGTGCTAGAGCTAAAGGCATGCTCTAGCCCTGCAGCTCAGCTGCTGCCTGCAAGCTCTGCAATGCAAAATGCCTGAGAACCAGTGATTCCTGGGAGGCAGCAGCACGCTGGAGACACAGCAGCAAGGTCAGACTAAACATCAGCTGCGTGCAAGGTTGTTGATGTTTTGCCCTGGAGGAAAAGATCCTGAAAAGACCTTGAGGAGGCAGTGAGGTGAGGCTCCATGCCAGGATGGGACCCTTTCCCCAGCCACAGCCTTTTTGGAGAGACCCTTAGCACGTGCATCCGGCCGCTGGCAGCGCTTGCTGCCCTGGCAGAGATCCCCAGCCTTGTAAGACCCGGGCACTTATCCCAGAAAGGGGAGGCAAAACAAGCCCTGAGCTTATGCTGTAGCTCAATAGTCACATCATGTTTCAGGATGCTGCAGAAGCTGCATTCCCAAGGAGGCAGCAGCTGTACCAACCCCTCTTCTGAGCACCATCAACCTGGGCTGTGCCTGCACTTCTGGGGCCAGGCAATTAGGACCGCCAATTAAAGTGGGCCAAAAAAATAATAAAAAAAGGGGGACTACTGAGCTGCTGTGTGCTGCTCCCATTCTGGAGGAGGTTGGTACAGTCATGGCAGCATGGGTGTTGAAGAGAAACTGCACATTCATGAGACGATGACACTCTGTAGAAGGCATCCCTTGGCTACAGTCTGTGGGTTTAGCGTTTTTGTAAGTGTGTCTTTGCCTCTCCTTTATTTATTGTCTCCAGTGATTTGCCAGGTAGGGGTATAGTCCTAGGGGTCTGCACTGGTCTAAAATGGTGAGCTAAAGCTTTTTGGAAGTCTCAGTGCAAATTGTTGGCATAAATTATCCGATTTCATTCTGTCTCCAACTTGAAAACTTCCTTTTTCTTTGAAAAACAACATTAAAACAGAAAGGAGAGTTGGCTTTCTAGCTTGTCTTGCAAGGGGAAGGAGGGAGAGAAGTTGCTTTCTCTGGGGATGGTTTTGGTTGTTTGCTTCTTTAGAATATCTGTAACACTGGCAGACTTTGGTTTCTTCTTTTTGCCTTTTATTTATTTATTTATTTATTTAATTTAGGAAATTAGGTCTTGAATGCTCTCTTTTTCCCGGAAGACCTTACCCAGTACTGGTGGTGTAGAAGATGGATTTGACACAACCCAGTCAAGGGGGAAAAACAAGAGGCAAAAATATTTTAGTCAAGCAAATGATTCAAATCATACATGGTCTATGTTGGTTCCTTTTAACAGCCGTTTGTCTCCAGATGTCTGGCAACTGGTTGGAAGAAGCATTTTATGTGAAAATTCAAAGAGTGGTCACTGCTTCAGCTACCAATGGAGAAGGTTTCCATCTCTGATTGTCCTTATCTAACTATCTTCCCGTGGGAAACAAGAGGGAGAAAGAATATGTTAGAGAAAGATGGTCATACAAAGGGAACACAATTCAGGATTAAAAAACCAAATCCATGTTTGAAAAAAAACACAACTCAAACCCTTTCTTGGCTACTTTTGTTTTGTTTTTCTTTTATACTCCAGAAAGCAAAAGCCCTAAAACAAAATAAAACTCACACATAGCCATAAATTGCCTGTGACCTTTTGGAGACCATAAGTGACTGTCATCACGGTATCATTGCCCCTGGGAGTGATGTTGCACAGGGCTGACTCACTCCACAGCACAAGTCCTTTTTCTACCCAAGGGGACACTTCAGCTTAAATGATATGGTTTGTATCTTGGGAAAGATTGAAACTTGCTTCAAAAAACCTTTTGCATGTTCAACTGCTGGCTCTGCCTGACTGACAGAGCTTTTACAAAATGCTAATGAAGCTTTTGCTGTTAAAGGGTTGGGAGAACTAAAAAAAGACCTGTATTGTTGCTCAAATGATCTCAAAAAAAAAAAAAAGAGGTAATTGCATTTGCACGCCATGGGCCCGACAGCTTGAGCAGAAATCTGCAAACAGCCTGGTTGCCACAGGGCCCGTGTGGCCTGTTCCCACCGTCTTTTAGCAGCTCAGTGCCTCTCTGCAGCACGGGCAGGCTCAGGGTTGCCCCTATCAGCACTGCCCCCCAGAGCAGACCTGTGGCACCAGCTGTTCGGCTTCCCTCCACCCCAGGCCAGGGGCCAAAGCCTGTCCCCAGCTGGTCCCATGGCTCCCCTCGCCTGACCCGATCAGTGCCAAGGGTGGGGATGAGGGACCATATTCAGGACCATGGTTCTCCATTCACTGTGCTGCTGCCTCTGGAATCTGGTGTCCTTCGGTAAACAAATGGTTTTGTGATAATTCTTTTTTTTTTTCTTTTCTTTT
>VXBJ01007265.1:1128998-1160291 GCA_013400055.1 Nycticryphes semicollaris
TTTTTTTTTTTTTTTTTTTTTTTTTTTTCTTTTTTTTTTTTTTTTTTTTTTTTTTTTTTAATATAAAGTCAAATATGCCTTACTTAGCTTGGAAAATGGAAATAATAGGATGGGAGGAAGTTGATTGCATGTGACTTTTCGAAAAGGTGCCTGCCAGCAGCAAAGCAAAAGTTAAAGTGTTTTAAAAAGTGAACTATCTAAAATTTAAGATAAAAAAACAAAGAAAAGAAATCCCTTTGGTATCACAGCCTGGAACATCAAATAACATTCTCAAAGTTTATTCTTCAGTTGAAGAAAACTCTGTTTTTTGCCTGGTTTTATGGGCAGTGTCAAGAAGCTGCCCAGGACCCAGCTGCCTGTGCTCTAGAGGTGCTGCCAGCGCTCTGCCAGCTTTTGGGCCCTGGGAAAGAGAGTACTCTGTCCCCTTGTCACTGCCTTCCCCCCGCCTCTTCCCAACAGGATCAGGAGTTTCTGTGGGCCCTGCAGGCTCCTTGTTGCATTGCCTGGTTCTGGAGGGAACAGCCCCAACATCCTCCTCGCCAGTCCTCCCTGTGTGAGGTTACTCAATTGTGCGTATGAAAATAACTCGTATGTCTCAGTTTATTATTTCTCCTAAGAGGATGAGAGGGTTGGAGGCTGATCAGAGCAGAGGCGTCTCCTGGAGAGTTCATTCTTCAAAAGCTTGGGTGGGCTGCTTCTCATTAGGACTTGTTATAGTGCCAAGAGAAAAGAATATTTCTCTCTGGATTCATGTGCACGTCCCTCTACTGCTATCCTGGAGCTGCTACAGTTGCTCCTCTCTTGGGACTTGCCAGACACAGCAAACCCCATGCTGTTTAGACTGCATTGGGTGCTGGCCGCTGGATGTGGAGACCTCAGAGCAGTGTGAGCTCCCCACTGTGCAGTGCTGCTGTGGGCATGGCACCCATCTCTCCCACGGTGCCTAGGTGTGGGCACACACTCAATTCATGGATCCTGTGACACATCAAAGAACGACTGAAGAGTCCAAAGGGCTCCTAAACGGCTTGGTTCCTCCCCACTCAAAAAACCCCAAGTCAAACCACCAAACCTTAAAACCTCAAGAAGTGTCTAGAGTCAACGTGCTTAACTTAATGATGATGATGGTTTACAACTGCACTGAGCCATGCTATGGGATTGGGTGCCACTGGAACTGCTTGCTCCCCCTGTCGTCTTTGCTTGTTGCTCTGGGTTTGCAGTGTGTTTCCTCAGGCCAGCTGATGAGCGTTGCCTTGGGCAGGGTGCCTGGATAAGATCAGACTAATGAAGTAGTTGTCTATCAGAAACCCTTGGTGCTGACTCTGCAATGTGATTTCCATGGGTGTAAGGACTTTTTCTAGTTTTACTGCTTGCTGCCTCTTTGAATCAATAAAATAACATGCATCCAACAGCAAGCACTGATGTGCCTTTCCTGTCCAGGTGTTCTTCTGTTGCACTTTGAGCCCCTTGAAAAGAAGCAACTGAAGGGTGAGGCAGGAGTGAACGATGGGTTTTACAGGGGGGCCAGCCCCAAAGTCTGTTTTTAGTAACTCACTTTGGAGGCTCATTGTTAATTGTGAAATATTTCTGCACTGTTGCTTCTGTAATGACTGAATAGTTTTGCTCACTAACGATAACAGTGAGGATTGCAGCACAGAGTGAAACATTTAAATGTATGCAGCAGAGGAGAATTTGCCTAACTGCATCAATGGCTCTGAAAACATCTAAAAGGACATTTTGCTCACAGCCACTCCATCTGTACAAGCTTCACCATCTTCTTTGGGTCTTGGTACACTCTGTTGTATTGAGTACCCATTCCACATCCCTAGGCCCTGCTGTCCCAAGCAAGCACATTAGCAAGTTCCACTGATGGCTGCTGCTGCACCGGCCAGGCTGCAGAACATGTTTACATATTGTGCTTTGGGGTCACCAGTTGCTGAGGTTTAAAATTTTATTTTATTTTCTTTTATTTTTCAATTCCTGGATTAACCCCTCAAAATAGCTTTGGTATACTGCTCTAACTGAGTTAAGTTTAAAGGGATGCTCAAGGGCAAACAAAGCTGCTAAGATAGGACATGGAGCATTTCCTTTTAATGTAACTACTTAATTGGGATCTGCCAAAAGAAGTTTTTTACCAGTACCATAAAATATGTTTGTGTTTTTCAAATGCTTTTGTCTGGTCTCATAAAAGAGTAGCTCTTCTGCTTAGTGGTCTTTCTTTCTTACGACTCTAGACTTATGGACATTTCTTGTTTAATGTTATCGTTCTGACCATGCTGTTGACCATCAACTGGTCTCTGCTAGGTAACTCCTTACCAAGTTCACTTTTCACACTCATTGTGTGTACAAGCTTTGGATTTGTTTTCATAACAAATCAGAGGCTCATGTTCCTGAAACATACTGTCCAGCCACCTTTGGAAGAGCCCTCTGAAGTCCACTGGGATCAGAAAAGGATGATTGCCCTGGCTGCGCAATGCAGCCCACTGTCAAGGAGAGTGTCATCTATGCCCAGTGGTTTTCTGACATTTTTTCCCCCATTACAGACTCAAAGGGTGTGATGGGCTTGTCTGATTAGGCTTTACATACTGATGGCCGCAGATTCAAGTGACCTCAGGGTCTGAGGTTTCTTTCTCCACTCTTCTGTGCTTGGGTGAGCACTTGCCAGCCTGGTTCAGTGACTCTTTTTTTGGGATGTCTGTTTGCTAGTTTATCTTTGAGTCCTTGCAGCTCACTGAGGAGGTGGCCCAAAGACTTTTAGGAACTCCCAAATCCACATGGCATGTATGTGTCTCTGAGGGCAGAGTTTGGTTATGCTTCACCTGTTACTGCTGCTGGCTGCTACTGAGAACAGCAGGTTCATTTGCTGTGGATCCACTTGCCCCAAACCACATACTTTTTCCTGTACATGTTTGCCATTTCAGTCCAGCAGGCACATGGTGGTTCACCACTCCAGTAAAAACCCAACTCGGCAAGATCCAATGAAGAGGATGCTGATGGATCAGTGAGCCAGAGACCCAGCAGAGCTAACGAACACCTGCCAGGGATTTCCTTTACTGTCGCTACTAATTCAGTCAAGGGGCCACATTTCACCTCTTCCTTGTTCTGGTGATGATGTTCACTAGTGTTTATGTTCGATATATAGACACCTTTGAAACACTCTTTCTGGGCAGAGGGAGTAACATCTTACTTGCAAATAAGCAAAACTGTTCAGATGATGTAAATACGGCTTTTCCTGCCAAAGTATTAGCAATGTCTATGTGTGTCCAAGTTGTTACACCAGCCAGCTGCTGTTATTAACCTTTTAAACCATGGGAGTTATGAGCTCCTTTTTACGCAAACATTCTGGTGAGAATGGGAGAGTTTGTGAGCAGCACATTCTAGCAAATAAGCATGGTAAACTGCACAGACCTTGTGGGCGCGTTCAGTGGGATGGGCACCTAACCCCAGCCCAGGACATTACGTACCGATCCATCTGTCTGGTGTCATGCAGTGCTGATTTATGGTAGGGGCAAGTTTGTTACAGTGTCATGCTAGAAACCAAAGTGGTTCTAGAAACGAGCCAATTGTTAATGATCCTGTTGATAAAGTAGCTCTACTTAGTGCTACAGCCACTCCATCTTCACCTTTTTCTTCAAGCAGAAGGCCAGATTACAGCCCAGTTACACGACCTAAAAGAGTTGATGTATCCATGGGCCAGGTAGGAATTGCAGCTTGGGTAGCAGCTCAGGTTTATGCTAACCATGAAGACCATCCCACCCAAAGCGTTCCCCAGTCATGCCCAGTAACCACCTTTCCCAAAGGTACAAGGCACTCAGATTTTACACAGGACACCTACCACTCTGTGACAGGCCACACAGTTGGGTTTCATTACAAGGTCAACAGTTAAATGATTAAGTCAGTCATCCTCCTTATCAACTACTTAAAAAGTGTTTTTCATCACTTTCTGAAGAAATAAAACCCAAAAACAGAACCCAGCAAATCAAAATAATCATGCCAAGCCTTTCTTCTGAGCGTTGGTTATTCATGTCAGTTCTCAGGGAGTTACAGGATCTTCCCAAAGGGCTGAGATTAAGCAGATCAACTTTTCCCATCATTAATGGGTGATCTGGAAAACATGTGATGTAGGTAGCAATTCAGCTGTAGGCACTAGGCAGAGATGAATGAGGACCACCCTGACTAATGTAGACACAATGCAGATTTCGTGCGTATGCTGGCTTGGGTCTCTAGTCCAGGTACAGTCTCTCCAGATCATCTCTCTAGAACCTGGCTCATGCTATTTCTGACTCCCTGGCTACAATGCCAGATCTCACTCCTAAAACCAATTCCACCCAGAAGCATCAGTATTAGAGAAGGACACCGAACTTCCTTGAGCAACATGCGTTAACGATTCTAGAGCCAGGGAGTCAGCAATGGCATACTGGGTAGCTTGAGGCTTACTCCTTCCAGAGTACAGGGGTGGGCATTTAACAGTCTTCCTTTTGCTCCTCACCCCCCAAAAAAGGGGAGAATAAGACTCCTCCAGTAGAGGAGAAGAATGAAAGAAAAGAACCTCTGCTGCCTACATCTTCCTTGGAATAAGGACTTCTTCTTCTAACATTTTGGTGAAATTGTTGAGCATGCTCCACATAGAGTTTTGCTGCTCTTGTGCTAACCGCACTGTAATCGCAAGCAGTTCTGCCTCATCTGGATGAGAAATCTGGTTTTCAAGGGATGCACAGCTGAGAAAGGCTTCAAACAGGATCTGATTAGCTGATTAAAAACAGATGCTGTGCTGGCAGACAGGCTGCTGTGGATCATCTGATACAATCCCCTTCCCCTCGTTTTGGTACATAATGTCCTTCCAAGCACAGCCACCTCCCCCATAGCTATGTCTACATTGCATTAGGAATCTTGGCATTTTTTCAGTTGTACATGTTGTGGATGGTTTTGCCATTTAAAATATTTTAGAGGGACTGTAGAGTCAAGTACTTGACTCCTTATCAGAAACCCACCTGGTATTCAGAGGCAGAGGCCATGCTGCAGAGGGCCCAGGGCTGTAGCACTTTAATCTCTGTAGTCCTTAACCTTTACACAGGACTTTCCCCTCTTCTCCTGGAGGAAAGGCCTCCATCTACTCTGGGACCAGAAGTGGAACACATTCCCCATACACTCTGCTTTAGCTGTCAGCATGAGCTAAGAGGGCCCTGCAGCAATACTGAGGCATAAAACAGCTTTATCTCATTCAGCTTTGGAAGGAGACAGCACCTTGCAGCAGCAGGTTCACTCACCTTTCACTGCTCCAGTGTGGCTCAGGGCTGTTTTACCTCACCCACATCCTCATGTTAGCCTAGTGCAGAGACTGTGTGTTCCTGACCTGCGTACCCAATCTTTTATCCTTCTGACTCGGCACTGATTCATTTCCCATGGGAGACTGAAGAATATCCAGTGGGCCCATTGCCTTAGCAGGATGGACCAGGCACTAGAAGATCACAGACTGAGTTGTTCCAGGTAGACTCCTTACCCTCTTCTCCAAACACAGCTGAAATGCTCCCCTTAGTCTCCCAAGACTGCACTTGCTAACAGAAGTCACTGGGATCAGTTCCTATTTAGCCAGAATCAACATATTCAGGAATTTCTGTAATATGCTTAGAGGTGCAAACAAGTTTCAGACTGGGACTATTCATTTGGTTGCTTGGTCACAGATGTAACAGGAGATTCAACCCAGAGAGGCCAAGGAAAGGGGATAATTCCTTTTGCTCTTGTTTTTCTGTTTGACAAAGGCAAAGGGCTGCTATCAGCCTGTCGAAGAGCAGAACCATCTAAATTAATTTCACATGGAGTGTCTCGTCTCCACAGTGGGATGCTAATCCTTTGCAGTCCTATAGCCACACAGGGACAGACCAGGGAGAAGGCCTAATTCAACACAAAGTTGAGGCACACACAATAGAAAAACACAAGGTTTTAGGCTACTGCTGGTGAAGAGAAGATGCCAGAGAAACTCAGCAGCTCTTTTTTCATTCTAGGATCTCATAAGCAGGAGAGCACAGGAAAGGAACAGCTCAGCTTCAAGCGTACATGACAAATTCACACTAGCTCAATGGCCTGTAGAGAGATGATGTTCTGACTTGGCCCACAACTTTGGGCTACTTTCTACTTCATTTGGTTAAGAAACAAGTGCAAAATGCAACAGGAGAAGCAGCCACCAGATCCTTTACTGCCTTGGCATTTGCTTCAAAGTCTGCTTTGGCCAAACAACAAACAGGTAAGCCAAGATACTGAGTCAGCTGTCTATGGGCAGACATCAGCTTGACAGACTCCAGCTCGTGAGACATCTAATTGCAGTATCAGCAAGGGAATATAAGATGCTTTCAGAAGAGGTGTTGCTAACGAGCACCTAAGCACCACATCTGAGTTCTACTGACAACAGTTATGTCACTCTCCTGTCCACATCACAGAGGGTGGTCCAAGCGGTAATAACACCGCTCACGATTACGCCAATACTTCCCTACAAAGATTCCTCTTTTGAGCCTGCAGAAAGTGTGAAAGAGCTTTAAGCAAGGCAAGAAAGCCTTCATCAAAACTTTTAATTCTGCAGTGACCACACTAGGTAGAGGTGTTAAAAATGCACACAGTTAGGACTTACAGACGGCCTCTTCAAGAGGCAAGCACTGTATCCACAATAATCTAGGGTATGCCAGTGTTGACCTCAGTCTAAACCAAATGCAGTTCAGGTGGTTTAATACAATTTTCTTGCATATTAGAATTAATCAATTAAACATTTTAATAAATATCCTGAGCACTTCAATGATTTGAGTTTGTTTTTGTTTTGGTTTTTTTAACCAGACACTTAAAAGTCTCCATAAAAAAAAAAAATTAAAAAAATTGGTAAATTGCCACAACTCCAGACTCCAGACACAGCTCCTGGAAAACGCAGGATTTTTGCAGCGCAATGCAGGTCTGTCTTGCCACTGAGATTTGTGAGATTTGGGTTAAAAAAAAAAATAAAAAAATTAAAGCAAACTCTTTCAAGGGAAAAATATACACAGTAAGATGCACAGTGCCAAAATCTCCTTTTTGCTTTGCAAATGCTCTGGAGGCAGATTCGTGCTTCACTGAGCCAAGTCATTTCTTAAAATGACTGGATTAGGGTTTGAAAAACGTGCAGACTGTGTCCGAAGAAGAACTGTTTAGGTTTTATGACTCTGAGCCATCTGTGAGCTAAAGGGACAGAAACCATCTAAAAAGTGTGAAGCTGAGACTTCGGTTTTCACAATATACTCTGAATCACCTTTCATCTGCCGATGAAGTGGACACTGGCTGTTCTGCAACAGCCCTGCTGAAAATGCCACGGGTGTGAAAAACAGCAGATGGTTAACGGGGGTGGAAAGCTCTACAAATCGTTAGAGAAGCATGGAAAATTCATTGCTGGCTATAAAAGTCACTAGACAAGGGCAGCTGTAAACAGGTAGGTGAAAAAAAGGAGCGAGGTACACATGGTAGTTTCTCTGTGCAGACTTAACGCGATTTCCTTCTCAACAGCCACCAGAAAAGTGCTGAAAGAATCGCCTGTGAACTGACCATAAGGTGCAACATTCCCAAGTATTAACACCAAGGTGGTTTTCCATTGCGCTACAGTCGCCGGTTTTTAGTAGCACCTTGGATTTGATAGTGGAATCATATAAGGAACCCGGGGAACACTTAGAAAACCCAAGTGGATTTGCTTTCTATGTTGTATGTGCATGACTGTTACACCTCAGCCAAATTATTATCTTAATCCATAACTGACGTAAGCAACACTCTGAGGACACATGGAGTAGAAACACATTAAGCCAGAAGGCCGAGGTAGAAAAGAAAGGAAACTCAGGAGGGCCAACTTTCACTGTACTTCAAACTCCTAAAAGCCCTAACTCTCGGACTGCAGACATAAATTGTGACATGCAATTAGGGGTAAGGGAGGATTTTTTTAATTCCTATTTACCCCAATAATTTACAGTATCTTTAAACGGGACAGAAACATCCCTTTCAAAGCATCTCATTGGGTGTGAATAACCACCTTCTAAGATACCTCACAATGACTTCTGCTTACGCTTAAAATGGTAGTTATTGCAGAAGTGGCTGGACAAGGAAAACTGAAGTTTGGTAAAGAGAGAGTAGCAGATGCAAGTCAGGGCAGGTAAGCAGCTAAGACTGAAGACCATACCATCCTTTTCTTATTCCATACTGTTGTGACATTCCTTCTACCAGGGATTTCATCATTTTGTATTCCCTGATTACGTTTTACAAGGGTGCCTTCTCTCTCTTCTTTGTGCTTTCCATTGGCAGGCTGAAAAACCTGCCTCGAGTTCTGTAAGTGTTCTGTGGCTGAGCTCTCTTACATGTACCCTGTCTGTCAAAACCTGCGAGTGTCAGTGTAACAGGAAATAAAAGGGGCACTGATACCTCTAAGAAACAATCTCTGCCACCAGAGGCTGGCATTGGAGTCACCGTTTTCCCCTCCCCTCCATACATACTTCAGGCAGATGGCATTAATTTATCATAAAAAACACATCTGGTCACGTCAAAGGAGAACACAAACAACTCTAGTTAGAGAAAAGAAACCACAAGTGCTTTTCAATTTTATTCTTACTGGGAGGGTAGTGGCATCCTGACATGTCACATCATCCCATGAGAAGTGACAGGGACTTTATCAAGGCTCCTCCTAGCTCACCGAGCATTTATGGTATTAAGTCTTGCAGTAAACTTGGCTTGGCTGTAGTGCTTTGTTCAGCCTGCAGACATGGCATTCCCAATTCCAGATACTTTTGCTAGGTCAAGACCAAAGTAATCAGCACAAACCAAAAGGGAAAGTAATCAGATGTGAAACACCGAGACCATATGATGAGCAGTGTGTCAGGGTGGTACTACACAGTATTTGTACAGACCAGACTGAAATGGGAATTACAAATGGAGCCGGAAAATTATAATAGTTAAACCCATGATCAAGTGCATTTGATGGGTTTCCCAGAAAAGAGAAAGTCTGTTCAGAAATAAATGTAACAGCTTCAAAAAGAACAAAATAAGATGCACCTAGTGATCTTTAAATCAACTTTTCCATTGGATAAATATATTTGAAGTAGTTGTACAGTTCACAGTGGCATAAAGTTCTCTGATTGCTCGAGTGCTTGAAAATATCTCATCAGTAAAAAAATACCAGAGCTGGGGGAGGAAAACCCTCTCTCTGAATTCTGTATATGGGCAAATGCACAGGTTTTGGCAGGCATCAGGTCGTTGGATCCATGGGAAAGCAGCATCATCACAGGACTGCAGATCACAAGTCAGGGGATGGAGGATAAGAAGAATAGTAAGGCCCATTTTCCTGCAAACAAGAGCAGAACGAGCAGTTGAACAAAAGTGTTCTCCAACACACCTTCATGCAGGGGATGATGACACAGCAGCAAAAATAAACAGGTACTCCCAGCTTCCACAAGTAGAGCGACTGCCACAGTCCACTCAGAAGATGACTGTGTACATAATCAGGTAAAAAAGAAAAAGGCTTTGTTTTTTTCTCTGTCTTAAGCAAAAAGTGCAGGTTAAAATTTTGCCATTAAGCCAAAGCTGTGATGCAAGAGAGCCACAAATGCCAGTTGTAGGCAGTCACTCAAAAAGTCACTTATGCAGACATACAGCTCTGGCTGTTATTTTGCAGCTACTGCACATCCTCTTTGGAATGATTCAGCCAATACAAGCCATATTCATTCCGTCATGTTGGTAAAGACCTGGGAGAGAGAAGGGAGGAGGAGGGGGACCAACACAAAGGCAGAGCACCCTTCTACAGTTCAATTATTTTTCCACAGCTATTTTTTTCCCTGCTTGTTGATACATGGATCAGGGAAGAGGAAACAGAGACAGCCTATTTTTTTTCCAGTCATTATAAGGTGTATAGCAGAGATATAGCATTAATTTTATCTTGTCCACAGGCTTTTAGTGTATTATGTTACAGTTCTTAGCTAAAGAACAGTAGTCTGTCTTTTTTTGCACATAAGAGACTGCTCATTAGGAAAGGAGTCTGCTTCTTAGCCAAGCCCTCTACTTGGACTGATATGGAAAAAAAATTGTAAAGGAAATTGTTGCTCACAGAAGAACAACTAGACTCCTCACAAACCTTCCCTTTCTTCTCCCCATTCTTAAGATGTGGAAGTCAGCACCTCTAAAGCTCTTGCAGAACAGAATGGGAGATGCACAAGAACCACATTTAGGAGCAAAGACTGATGCTTGCCACGTGCAATCACTTACCCTGGCATCATACTCGAGGACAAAAGGGGGTAGATCAATCTGTTCTGGGGGTATGGCTGTGAACAGCTGCTGAAGGCTTTCCACATAGTGGATTTTGTCCTTTAGCCCTGAGACTGTAAAGGTTGTGAAAAACCATGCCGAGACCTGAAAATAAACCCCAAGAAAAACAAATTAAGTTGGTGCTTTTACTTGAAACACTAATACCATAGCAATAACACAACACGGTCAGGAAGAACACACTGCTGACTGCTAGCAAGCACTGTCTTGAGGGCCTTCAAGCTAGTGTCCTCTGACTACACACTCAATCCTCCCCAGCTGCCAGTTCAAGGTCCCTTCCTGCTGCAAAGAGTAACAGCTACTATGTTAGTTGTCTCCAAGAAAACCCCAAAAACCAACACTGGCGTGTTTTCACTTCCAGTTTAGCTGTCCCAGAAATGCTTTATTTGATTCTTTATCCAACAGAAGCATTTTCAACCCGTTGCTTTCCAGTTTTCACATAAAATGCAATTTGAGGGAGAGAGGCTTTCAGCTGGTCAAAGGTCCTACTGAAGTCTCCTCTCCGCTTTGGTTTGGCTGAGTGAGTGTGTGTCATTCTGTTTTACCACATTTCTTATCAAAGCCTTATCAACTCATTCTGCAAGATTTTACTCCAAGTATTTACACCCCTGCCTCTTTTGGATGTAAACAGGATAAGGAATTTGTTTTGTAAAGGCCAGTAAGACATCACTGATACTTCCATAAGTTATTAAACATTCCTGTTTAGATGGATTGCATGAGCCTTTACTTTTCAACCCAGCTTCTCCAAAAATCAAGCACTACATTATGTTTTCTTTATTTCTTATCTAGTCTATTCCTGGTAGACTAAAGGGGAAGGAAAAAAAAACCCAAAAAACAAAACCCCAAACTTGTGAGAACCAGAAGTTACTGTTCTACAGGTTGCAAATGCTCCTATTGTGGAGGATTCCCATGGTCCTGGGTAACCGGTGCCTGCTGACCCTGCTTGAGGATGGGGGATGGACCACATGACTTCTACAAATCTCTTTCAAACTTGACCATTCTATGATTCTGTTTGATAGTTGTACTTTGACTGCAATAAATTAACAGAAAAGCAGCAACCTCACAAGAAAATCCTTGAAGAAAGCAGAAGCTTCAAATAATATTTATTGGCCTAATGTTTTAGTTTATCTGCTTGAATACAACATTTAAAAAAGAAGTCAAGATCTAAAAAGTGTCCTGGAATAACTATGCTGCCTCCTCAAACCAGTATGTTTTCATGAGAAAGGAAAAAATGAAAAAGAGAAAAGGAGGTAAAGAAGAGGACACAGTAATTAAAAATTGTTTCATCATTTTAAGGGCAGAATTAGAGATTCATGTTAAATATAACTGCTATGGATGTTTAATATATAAGAGTCTAACATTGAGTATTTTTGCAACAATCATAAAAACGGATATAGGGAAAACCGGTTTTTATCCCTTCTCCCTACTCACTCATTATACAAGCCATTGCAGTTTGACACATCTTACCAAGTAACACAGAAAAAAGGGAGGGGGGCAGAAACGTTTCCACAGAATTTTTCTGTTATCTCCATTCTCAATAATCACAGGTTATAGAAACACTAACACGAGAGCAGCCATTTTCTTAATGGTAAGAGGACACAGAACTTGAAATTAAACCAAATCCCAGTTAATGCAGTGAAACTAGAGTAAGTTATAGCAGAGCAATCAAAGAAGTTAATAATCCAATCTGACTGCTGTATTTTTCCTTAATTTTTCTTGTACTGCAGTTCTGAATCTGAATAGAAGGCTATTAAAGTCACTCTGCCAACCTAGACAACCACAAGAGTTCAAGTGTCAGATGTCTTTCCCTCAAAAAACCCCATCACAATACAGATTAAGCGTGTCACCAATCTCTTAATTGGGTCATACCCCAAAGAAAAAACTACTAAAATCTGGGAAATTTTATTACAATTGGAAGGAACTTGTGTAGAAAAGGCCATAATTGATTTGCAACAACGTTTGTATTAGCATCTGATCTCCCAAAAACGCTTTTATGACTGCTACAGAAAAACAAGACAGAAGTTGTTAATCATTAATAACAAAATTGTAATGATTATGAATATCTAATTTGAGTATTCAGGTATGTTTCAACTTTGAGACATTCTTCATTCACAACTAAATTACTAAATTTATGAAAACAGAATTTCTCTGGGTGAGATTGTTTCAGATCCAGCCACTGACACTTCATCCAGAACACACCAAGCTCTGTAACGGTTTGTTGGGGGACCTCTCAGAAGCGGGAAACCGAGAGGATTCACACAAAAATGCCCCCAGATCTCTTTATTTCTATACCAGCAGCAGAAGTACATTTACATGCAAGAGTATGAAGGAATTTGTGATAGAACTTCAAGGGTATCCTCATCTAAGTGCTGGTGGTGAAGTGTTCACACAGCAAGAGTTACTGCCACCTTAAAAAAACTGCTGTTCCCTATGATGCTACTTCATCATAAGAACAGTTACATTTCAGCAGAAACCCAAGGGAATCAAGTTCTCACAGATCACAAGAATACTCCCATTGAAGCATGAATAAAGGCAGGATTAGTGTATAAAAATGGATTGTGCAGTGACACACCCTGTTTTTTAGGACAACTGCTGCCTGCATACTGAAAACCATGTAGTCTAGATAGGCAATTATCCTCAGAATACACATAATTTAAAAGTTTCATATCTAGAAACCCAACAAAGAACCATCATTGGCACTATAGAACCCTTTCAGAACTTGTTTTCTGTGGGCACAGGAGTTTCCAAGAGGTGTGATGCAAAGCCTCTTGATCCCTTTTAGCCCAGAAACAAGCAACAAGACTAACAGATGGCAGACATCCACCCTGTCAGAATGCAACACTGTGGTAAAATGGACCATTTATATAAAAGATTTAAGAATGAGAAACATGTACAAGGGTGATGGGTTTGGGAAGCTGCATGAATGCACAAGCCTTCCTCCCACATTTGAGATGTGGGGTATTTTCCACTATTTCTAGGAAAATCAGTACTCCAAGTAGGAAGATGAATGTGCCAGACATCTTAAAAAAAAAATATATATATATATATATATTTGAGGCTTCTAGGCTAGCAACCTTCCATAGGGAAAACAGCCCTGAAACAGCCAAAAAAGGAGGGGAGAGAAAAATCATTCCCCCTTAGCCTTCACCTTTTCCACTAGGACTTTTTGCTGCATATTCCCCATCATATTTCATAAGCTGATGGTCTCTGCAACAGCCAGCAGCAATCCCACTTGCCCTTCAGTTAGAGAAAAGGCTTGGCAGAAAGACAGGGACGCCATCCTCTCTTGCCTCCAGCTGTGCTGCTAGAATAGGATACAAACCAACTCCATTCCCAGCAAGTTAGAGGGCTCACACTCACTGCTTCCCAGCATCTATCTGCTTCCCCCACAGATCTGCCGAGTTCCTCTGCAGTTCCCAAAGGGACAGAGAACATGACAAAAGACTGGTGAACATGAGTTCTCATCCTCCAACAAGAAACAAAACAAACCCCCAAAACACACCATAAAACCCAGACCTTTCTCAACCAAATAGGGAGTGTGGAAAGAGAAGAGAGGGATAAAGAGCTGCTGAGATTCTAAAACACTAGTACTTTCTAGCATCAACTTCTACACTCAGCTTTGCAACCTTAGTGATGTTCTATGCCAGTTCCTACATTTTCAAGGGCATGAGAGCTGGAAGCTCTGATTCTAGCACTTGGACCTCAAATATGTACCCTATGGGAAAAATGAAGATCATGACAGAAACCAGAAGGTATACTGTTGGGTAGCCTCAGTCTCATCTACGTAAAACCAAGGAAACTCTGTAAATCTCATTGCTGTCCCAGCTGCACACATGCAAAGAAGGGAAACTTGAGAGTCAAACAAATTCTTGCTGAAAATGTGCAAACAGGTGTTTTTTCCATGTGTATGATTTTCTCAAATTTGATCAATGTCAGCAAAAAAGCAGAATAAACATGGAGGTTAACTTGATGTGAACATGGAGGATCACATTTCTGTTTCCATAGGGCAAACAAAAATTTTAGGAAGGGCTGCTGCCGACAGTTCATCTGAAGTACTTACAATGCTGCAATGAGTAGTGTGTATGAAGCACAGAATAGAGCGAGCTCCATCTTCTGTTGCTCGACACAGATCACAGCCAAGGCTAATACTTTACTGCTTGATGAGTTCATTTTTTTTCACCTCCTGAAGGCTTAACAGGATTTTTCCACACTTGGCCCCAAGGTGTTCTTCTCATCTTTCTTTGCTACGCTATGCTTTATAATTCTGACTGATCTCATTGCTTCTTGACACACTACCCTCAGCAGGGTAGCTCATATGTGATATGCGGCACACATGCAGTACCTCGTGTGGGGAAAGAACAGGTGAAACATCCAGGAAATGACCTACACGAAGAATTCTAAGAGGGTTTGGTCATGGTTTGTCACCACGCCAGCCAGACAGCAGAAAAAAAAAAAAGGACAAAACACTTCTTTTTGAAATTAAAAAAGCTTCCACCTCTCTGTTGGGAGCATATGCAAAAGAAGGCACAGACATCTGCACTGCACTGGGGTTCAGCTTATCACTATGGTTGGAAGAACTACATCTAGATCAAAGATGGGGGTGAATTGCAAGTACTGACCATGGACCTAGAAGATACTGCCTAATTTTGGAAGTCTATGTACCTCCATGCTCCTCATACTGTCTTACACACTAGCCCACCAACACCCAAAACATTCTTATGTATTATCTACCTCACCTTTGAACGAAATGTTGGGTGGACAAAATACAGTGCCTTCAAGTTCCTCTTGTACCTGGTGTAAAGAAAGAAAAAAAAAAAAACCAAACTCTTTAAAAGTGACTGCTAATTAAGCTCACCTACACAACATAACAGTTAAACCAGATCATTTTGCTTACATGCCTGTGATCTAACTTTACAAAGTTAGATCTAATACAAGACCACATACCAGAAAAGTAAATGTAGAGAACAAAAAAATTAGAATGATTATTTTTTTCAGGTAAAGACATCATACCCTAGAGTCTTACATGGACAGGGAAAGTTATGGACAAGTTATGACTACCAATGTTACCCAAGTCCCTTTCATCACAACTACCAGCATACTTTCAACAATGCCAAGCTTCAGAAGCTCCACGTCTGGATAGAGAAAGACTACGCTTAATATGTCTAACAGCTCCAGAAGGGAGACTGCAGAATGCAGAACTTCCTGGTTTAACAGAAGGAAAGAAAACCTATCTTCCTTCCTCTTCCCTTTGTTATTTTGCCCCAGCAAAACTCTCTCATAAAAAAAAAAAAAAAGGGAAACCAGATACAGGAAATGACAAACATCTGCACATCACAGAAGACTAGAAGGGATTCTTCTCCTGTTGGTACTCACTTAGCATCAACAACATCATAAAGTTTCTTCAAGAAATTAGAATCTAGTTGATTGTAATCATTTGTGAGTGTATGGAAGTACACCAGGACATACTCCTTCACTGCAATATGATCCATGACATGAATGAAATACAGAAGAGCCTGAGACAGAAAGAAATTAAATTTATATATGCAAATAACTTTTATGGTCACATTAGATTTTAATGTGCCTCGTTTAATTCATTCACTTGATTGATTCATAGGAAATCATGAGGCTGAGTAGCACATTTGAGCTACAAAAGCAAGATGAATATCCCAAGTCTTTGACTTCACTGTAATCATTTAGGTGCCTTTGTTTTTTGTCTAGCTGACCTCACAGAGGGAGGAGATAAATTCTTGCTGTTTTCATGAAAATCCAATTTGACATGTTACATTTCACTTTTCATGTCGTGCCAGTTATAGAAGCAGGCCAAGCCTCTTTCTTCTTGAGAAGAAAAAGGAGGCCATGTTAGGCCTGCTTCTCTAAAAATAGTCCAGTTTCTCCTCAAGAGCCATCTCAACATGCACAAAGTTTTATAATGGAATAAATTTTACCTGCCAACAAAAATACTTTCTATTTAACCTGTTTTAAGTCTTCTACAGATATTTTTTTCCAGTATTGACACTGAACTACCCCTGTAATAAGACTTTCACATCCTGAACATTCACATTTAGCCTACAAAACTCTAGTTGTACAACGCCTTACCTTTTCCATGTCGATTAATGTTACAGGGATATTCCTTCCAACCACCACCATCACTGTGCGACCACAGTTATCCACACCTACAGAAGGAAGAAAAACATGCCTCAAAATGCCTCTCAGACATGCCAGGTTTTGGAGTTTGTCCCTTTCAAACTAGGGAGAACCTGCCACAGCTCGATTTTTGCAATGACTCTGGTTTCCATCTTAAGTACAAAGGAAATACACTGGAGTTATTGTTCTTACTATACCAGCAGCTCTTCTGGTTCAGAAAAGAAAGGTGCATCACATCCCAGAAACTTAAAAATGAACAACTGCAATTTTACGTTCCTGTATACTCTATGTTTAAATCTCAAGTAATAACACAAGCTTTATTTTTAAGAAGATCTTCACTTGCAGCTCTACCACCAAAGCAAACTTCTTTGTAGAAAAAAAGTTCTGAGATCTAGTGTACAGATTTCCAGAGCATACCTTATGGACAGCCTGCAGTCCACAGTGCAAGGCAAACAAAGGAATTTAAAACTGCAGTTATTGACTACAAGGTGTCACACAGCCTTGGTACTTGCACAAAGATCAAGGTAAGTATCTGGATTTCCAGGAGGCCAAAGTGCTGAACAGACTTTCTCTTTGAAAGCTATGCTTTTGAGAGCCTTACTGGTCCCTGTTTCTTCCTGTCACAGTGCAGAGCAGCAATAAGCCACTGTGACTATGGGAAGTTTTTACATCCGAATATGATGTAAAGAGTCAAAGGGAACTGAAGAGTACATGTTCCAGCATACAAGGATCTCAGGCCTATTTTCTTCCAATGAAATCTCCATTGGTTTGTTGAATCTTTCCCTAATCTGTCTACTGAACTCACAGTTGCAAGATGTGCTGCTCATGGTACTCAGCCACTAGTACCAAGAGATACACACAGAAACACATACCCAACCTGAGGGAAATACAGCAAGCTGTTTTGTTCAGGAAAGCTGTACTAAAAGTTGCTTCAGCAACTAATTATTCTCTATGCTAATCAGCCGAAAACAACATTCATTTCTTTGTTACAAAAGGGTGGAGATAGTTCACGTTTTGGTCTAATTATCTCATAAAGAACATCTCATGCATTGGCTTAATCTAAAAGTATTGATTTACATCTAAAGCTACAGATAATTCAGGATACACACGTACCCTCAGACTGCTAAAGTAGAGCAGTTTTGGAGTTTACTACACAGTTTTTCAAAGCCAATCACGACAGACAACTCTTTACTGCAGAGATGCTGTCTAATTCTTGGCAAGGTTTCCAGCCTAATAACATGACACATTGTATACTCAAATCCAAAGAAAATATTCTATTTTTATTTTACTTTAAGACAGTATACGTCAGTCATTGGTATCCTGAACTTACCTGTCTGGTACAAGGCTTTAAGCGAAGCAATATCAGAGAGGTCTTCAGCTCTTGCTTGACACAGCCAGCGATTATAGCTAGGAAGTTAAAACATCTGGTCAAATTTAATCTCCCTTTGGTTCAGCATTAGAAGCCTTAAAATGTACATGGGAAAGACAAAACAAGCTCTTTCTGACTGAGCCCTCTCTCTAATGTTGTGGTTTCCTGACTTATGGAGCAACTATCAACTTGTTAAAGAAAGAAGTGTTGGAGGAAAAGAAACCAGACAAAGCAACCAAACCAAAACATTTGAGTGTCAGTTACATACCTAGTTATTTTCACTGGGGCAATGAAAATGAACCAACTGGTAACTACAGTGGCATTGAATCTTGGCACTTCAGTGTCAGTGTTTAAAAAAACAGGAAAAAAAATAATTCTTTAGAAGTCAAACACAACTACACAGCAACCAGTGTCACGTAAGGCTTTTGTTCACATATGGCTTTTTTTTTTGGCCTCCTTTGAATGGTAAGCAACTTAGAGCCTCATCTGACAAAACAAACCAGGCATCATGCCTCAAGAGTACTCTAGCATGGAAGCGGCTTCTAAGAAAGTGATCATGCACATTAGAGTTAGTGGAAAAAAAAACCCAACACCAAAACTGAGAAAAACCTCAGCATTCATTTATTTATCTTTCTGTTTTGAAATATGGAGGAAAAATGGTTTTTTGCTATCTGCCCAGAGCCTCAAGAGCAAGTGGATAGTATTGAAAGCAGGTGACCCCACTAGAAAAAGTAGTGACAAAACAGTGACATCTCGTGGCAAAGAGAAGCCAGCTGGTTGGATGCACTAGGCACACTAACAGATTCATCACTAGCTTCTCTTTTCCTCCTACTGCCCCTTCCCTTCTCCCTTCAGGCCAAAGAGGCTACCATAGAGAGATCCAGGGCAACACCACATTTTATGTTTTTCCCTGCCAGAAGATTAGGCTTTACAGATAACAAAATAATCTTAAAGGTTGGTCCTCTGAACAGCTAACTGACGCAAAACATTCACACAGACAAGGAAATTCTCACTTCCTCTGATGCTGTTTTTGCAGTGCTGCCTCTGACAACTGTCCCTGAAGGATGAGGCGTCTCTGTTTATCAACGTCTCCCTCCATGCGGGCAAAAGCATGGGAACCAATGAAAGACAAATCTGCCTCCAGACCCTCTTCATCTGAAGCATCTGCAGTAGAAACAAAGGTAGTGTAAAATGTTCGAGCTGCGTACAGGACACCAATGCTGTTGCTGAATTGCTATATACCTCAGTGAGCCAATCCTGTCATCATGCTACAACTTAAACACAGAAAACCACAATGTACTATGATGCAGCTCTAGTATCTCTCCAGTACAGATTACAGAATACGATTGGTAACTATGGACTCCCTTAAAATGTTGGTTTGCCTGGAAACTAAGTGGGCAAGTCCTAATCATCAGCTTGTGACAAAGGAATAATGGTTAACTCTCTCAGCAAATAAGGTCTGGAGAGACTTGGGATTTATAGTTGTCCTGCTTGTCATAGGTGGGAAAATACGTACACAGAAGCACCTTTATTAGTTTAGAAGCTGTACTGTTCAAAGGGCTTGCTTTTTATATCATTGACACTGCTTGAATAGATGCTGTAGAGCTGGTGGTAACCTGAGTTTGAATGTTTTTACAGTATTTTTTAGAATATGACTGTGTGACAAAGTAAAGGAGCACAGGTTTGCTTGCTGGTGACAATACCAGAATGCTCTCATGAACTTGATAACATCAAGGAATGTTGCTAAGGCTTCTACCATCACTTCTCTGGGGAACCTGGATAGGAACTGAGTTTCCCAGTTTTAGTATGCAAGATGACAAAAGTACAGGTTTCCACTATACCCATTGGCTTCTACATACGCAAAATGAGTAACTTCGTAAGTTACTTGCTAGTGGTTGAATGCCTCAAGCTGATTGGCCACAGCTGCAAATACCATTGCAAACAGCAGTTTTGACAGAAAAAGCCCATAAAATTGGAATCTGATCAACAGGAGTTAAGTACATGACATATCAAACTGAACAGGGAAATTAAGTTGTTTGTATCTTCATTGAATTCTCAACCTTATCCCAGCTGGCCTTGCAAAAGCAGAAAACCTTTGAAACCCATTCTTAGTTATCTGCTTTTGATGGTTTAAGGCTTTACCTGAAGTGCAAAACTTTCATAGCACTGGTTAATAAATAGTCTGTCTTTTTATTCTGAATGTGCCATCTATGCCCGTTTATATATTAAATTGTTTTGCTCCACATATCTCACTTCTTCAACGTTGACATCTAGACAACATCTCTAAAAGCAGACTTTTTTGACTGAGCTTTGACAGCTATTTCCCAAATACGGATCTCTGGGTTGACCCAATTCCTCTGTCTTTTAGAGTTTCTCCTAGTTTTCATTGAGCATCTACTGCTTTGATGCACATGCTGTATCAACAGAATCCTACTGAGACAACATTTGCTAGCATGTAAGTGGCATTTTGCTAATATATAAGATAGACCATTAACAATAATGCCTTTTTAAGTTAGGGGCCACACAAGATTCTGAAAAAAACCACCACAAAACTGCAAAGTTCCTAATCACCTTGGGAGAAAATTTGCAAAGGCAATGAATTACCCTACTTCTCATGCCTGCCTGCCCCCTCGCCCCGAAGGAGAAGACTGAACAACAGTTCTACCACATCCTCTAACATTAGCACTGTACACACTGAGAGAGGAAACAGGATTTACTGCTGTGTAACACATGAACCCAACGAGGCAGCTTGACAACTCTTCTTCATTATAGCCCACTTTAGGTGAGGCATGGTAGGAAGCCCACCTTTTCTGTTTTTCCCCCATTGACTTTCGTACAGAGATGCTTATTCCCAAGTTCAGTTAAGAACTCACCATCTGGAACACCTGGCTTTTCAGTAATCCTGATCTGCCGCTCTGGTACTACAGGCTCCCCTTCTGCATTGCCAATATCTGCAGGGAGGTAAGGCAAGGATTGTATCTCTTCTTCCAACGATCTTGGAAAATACAGAGGCAGCAACTTCTGGTAAGTGGCCTACAAATAAGAAAAATGCGTGAAGGTCTATCACGCACCCTTGCTCTTCAGTTAAGTAACACCTGCCCTTATAGCAGGGATCTTCCTAGAGGTTTGGAGGCAAAGTACCACTTCCCTCCATAGCTTCTTTTGGGCTGCTACCTGGCAATAAAAGCCGACAACCTCAATAAAGGTTAATATCTTTTATTTATTTTTTTTTCATACTGGCAAATGACCTGGAGACAACTTGGCTTTAACCTTCATGGACTCAGACACACTGCAGGTACTTTAGCTTTGTAATGAAGTTACAATATGCACGGATGACAGACTTCAGTGAAGGCTGTTTATATTAAAAATGCATCACTACACAGATCACCTTGAGTAGTCTGACTGAGAAAAAAAGAAGAGGCAACAACTAGCCAAGAGAAACCTGCCCTGCAGAGGAAAATACAGAAAAATCTCTACTGAACATTGTAATACCTCACATGTTCTCCCCAACTGATTAGCAATTTTAGAACACCCAACTAGTTATTTTTCTCATCCAGATGCCATAGAACCTGAACACAGTGGGTGTCCTGTCCAGGAACAGCCATTATCAAGTCCAATATACAAGATAAGTCACTACTCAAACTGCTAGCACCTGTCTGAATACAGATCATTAAATGTCAAGCTTGCTATTTCAACAAGCCAGCAAGTGATGTTTAAGATGCTCATAGGTGATCTTTCCTCATGTTCATGGCTCAGGAACATGGAAGCCAGAAGTAGAAAGATTCTGAGTATGTCCACAGTGACTGCTAAGAACATAAACAGTACTGGAAAAGATGCTAGTTGGAGACAGAAAGATGCTGTAGGACCAAAAATCCATGCAATTTGAAGGGGAAATCCAAATCCAGCTCTATAATGCAGGAGTTAATACTGCTGCAAAGAAGATCAAACATGCCCAAGAATTTTGGTGGAATGAACATCAAGGAATACCTCCTCAAGCTCCGAGACTGCAAACACCACCTTCTCCAGACTCTCTCCATGAATCTCCAGGAACCTTCTAACTGTGCCTGCAAGGAAGAAGATTACACATAGTTAGCAAAACAGGAGGAGAAATTTGCACATAACTACAGGTGAGAAAGTCAGAGTGCAGAATAGAGAAACGTATCTATCTCCTAATTCAAAATAGCTCCACAGGCTGCACGCAAGCATGGATTAAGTGAAATGGGTTGTCAGCCATATTGGAAGTTCCATCTCCACTCTTTCCTGCTACTCACTTTAGAGATGGATACCAAAAGAGAGAGAGTGCATCTCTGATTTTACATTACTAGGTACTCCTCAGTCCATGGAATGTGACTGTATGACCCTGCAAAATCAAGCCAAATCCTTCTTTTACAGAGTCCTGAGGAAATTGCCAAACCCAGATATTCCCAAAACAAGTCGCTGTGCCCAGAAAAGCAAGACGATAAGCAAGTCACAGCAGAAATTGGTATAAATCAGTCAGCCACACAAAAACTTTGGGCTTAGCTATGCTAAGGAGCCATATAAAAATTATATTTGGAAATTCAGAGAGAATTTATTTCCTCTATTACTTTTTTTTGGACTCTCACAAAGCTTTCGTATAATCCAGGGACAGAGTCAAGTTCCTAAGCTAAAAAAAAAATGTTTTGTAACCAAGCTCCCAGTCAGACACATTGGTGTACAGATGAGGTCCTTGAGCTGCAATAATCCTGATATATGTCAGGATTTTCAAGTGCTTTCCTGTCAGACTGCCAAGAAAGAAAGTGTCCAGACAAATAGGTTGGTCTAACAGTATTTTTCAAGTAGCACATAGCCCTACAGATACAACGGAAGAGAGAGCAATAAAGGAAAGAAGTGTAATCTACAGGAAATAGGTTAGTGAGAGTCCTTCAAGAAATACCAGAGGCGAAAAAAACCAAAAAAAGCTGTTTTCAAATAACTCCTTGTACAGAAATTTACATGTAATTAGGTTGACCTACAACACTACAGGACAAATCAAGTTGTGCTGTTCCAGAGCAAAGAGTTTTCTGAACGAATTGGAGCAGATGTTTTCAGATGTCTCACTCAACAGGCAGATAGCAGAGAAAACTACGACCAAATTTGTTTCTTCATTGTCAGCACCTCTGCTAAACAGAGCTTAAGAAAGATTTCTCCGGTCAGCTTGCATAGCAAGAGGAAAACCCACTCCTTCCATCTGCAGTAACTTTCCTATTGTGCAGGAATTTAGTTCCATACAGGAAGGTCCAGGGACTGGGTGGAGGAAAGCAAACAGAAGCAGGCCAATAAAAATTAAAAAGTCAAAAGAAAAAAGGGAAGAGTAAGAACCAGGCAAGTATGTAATATTTTTCTCTGAGCACTTTTCTACTCTTTAATAATTGTTAGCCTATGAAGTTTTCCGATTAAATAAAAATATGAAAGCCACTAAAAATTAACACATTTTCCTCTTGAACCCAAATTGAAAACTTTTAGCATCTACAATGCTTTTTGGTGAGGAGTTCCACAAAACAAGCAGTGTAAGCATAAGAACCATTTTCCATTGTTTGTTCTGAGCCTGATTCATACTAGTACTGTTTGAAGGTTCTTATTTTAGGAGATAGTCAACAGCTGATTCCTATTCAGCATTTCCAATTCACTCATGAGATTAGGCATCTATCACACAAAAAAGACTTTGGCTTACCTAATCTTTCCCTATTTCTGTTGACCTCCTCAACTTTTAGTTTCTAGTTCTATTTTCTTTTTGAATGTGCAGCTTTAAAGGGCGGAAAAAACAAATTTATGCCACAGAATTCTTAATTTTGTTGTGTCTGTCTTATCTTGCTGTTTTGAACTCCAGTGAGCTGTTGTTTTCATGGAACTATTATCTCAATATTTTGCTCCCTGGGGTAAGTCCATCATTTTGCATGTGAAGGCAGAAACGTATAGGGATGGGTCAGTGGGGGAAGAATATCACTTTACATTTGGACATGCTGATGACACTAAAATGGCAGATGATATTCACACTGTAGCTTGAGGTCTGTCTACAGTAAGGCCTCATCTTCACTATTCTAAACAATTTTCTATTATCAGCAAACTCTCTCACCTCACTGTTCAACATCTTTTCCAGATTATTAGTTAATGTATTGAAGACTGCAAGTTACAGCACAGATTATCATGGATCTTTACTAATAATGTCTCAACAGATGAAGGCTCATTTGTTTTTATCATCCATTTCCTGATTAACCATGAAAGATTAATCATAGAATCATAGAACAGTCCAGGCCAGAAGAGTCCTCCAAAGGTCATCTAGTCCAATCTCCCCACAGTCAGCAGGGATACCCCCAACCACGTTGCCCATGGCCTTGTTGAGCCTCACCTTGACTATCTCCAGGGAAGGGGCCTCAACCACCTCCCTGGGCAACCTGTTCCAGTGCTCCACCACCCTCATTGTAAAGAATTTATTCTTAATATCCAATCTAAACCTGTTCTTCTCCAGCTTGAAGCCATTGCCCCTTGTCCTGTCACTGCAGGCCTTTGTAAACAGACTTTCCCCAGCCTTCCTGTAAGTCCCCTTCAGGTACTGGAAGGCTGCTATTAGGTCTCCCCAGAGCCTCCTCTTCTCCACGCTGAACAACCCCAGGTCCCTCAGCCTGCCCTCATAGCAAAGGTGCTCTAGCCCCCTGATCATTTTTGCAGACCTCCTTTTTAGGGCCTCTAACAAACTACAGTCCCCTAAAAAAAAAAAAAGGATTACTTCATATCAACAGCAATTTGTCAGAGGTAAGTGATCTGCTGAATGCTGCCACCCAGTTTATGTCACTTTCCAAGAAACTTACGCAGTGCTATGTGGGTTGCATCTTCCAAGGGGTAGCATCTTTTCAGAGAGTTAATGACACAAAATCCTACAGAGCACATTGCCTGTTCCCTGAAATCCAGAAAAACAAATTAATACAAGGTCAAATGAGAACAAGTGTCTGTCAGTACAGTAAATAACACCAGTACTTTTTTTTTCCTGCCTCTATGAAGCACTAATCCTCTTTCAGGTTTGTGCACAAGGATTCCTTCCGGCCAAGATGCATACATACCATCATTAAGCAGAACAGGAGGGAACCATTAATGATTCCACGGTTTCCTCTTGCGTTTGTTTTCAGATTTCTCTTTCTACCTCAGCTACACTGTTCCTGCAACTTCTCACTACCTGAATGAAGAAGTTCTTCTTGAAAGCTCCCTGCAATCCTTTCTAAAATACTTTCCTTCCTGCATAGGATCAACAACGAGGAACTGGAGGGGAAAAGTAGGTACTCTTCATTGCAAACGTTCTCTTATTCCCCCACCTGACCTATCACTATTTTTTGTTAGAGGTCTGGAAACAGACTAAGATGATCTACTCAATGCTATGATTAGAAAATTATTAGGTTGCAGTGATACATACTTTAAGATCAGTAAAACGCTTCCAGTGGAGCCACATTTTTAGAATAGTAAAGCAGAGGTGTTGCCAATGGTCCTGAGAGTTTGAGTGAGCTCAGAGTTGGTAGACAATTCCACAAGTGTCAAAAGTTACTCTAGAGAATAGATTGACTGAAAGGCACTCAGAATTCAGTAAGCAGAATTATTAGAATTTTTAATTGTTTTTAACATGTTTCAATCCAGATCTGACTTTCATTGTTACTTCTGAGGCAGAACAAAACTGGCATATACTAGGAACCTAAGCTGTAATCTTGATTATGAAACAGTTACTATTGCACTGTAACACACAGTTCAGACTTGGAAAAATCTACCAACCCTAAGAAATTAAGAATATTTTCTGACATTGCTCTCTTTCAGATATTTTTTGTTACTGCTACCATCATAACAACCATCACAGGAGAACAAGAATACAGGAAAACAGAAAGCAGAACGATCAAAAAAAACCCGAAAAACCTATTAGCTAAGAGGAAGTATAAAGGAAGTAGAAAATACCACAGATGAAGGAGGAAAAGCTACAAACGAATCTGCGGCAACTGTGGATTTAGAAATAACCTTGCTCCCCGACTCAGAATTTTAGGCGGCTGTTGCATAAAGGCAGAGAGGTCACATATATGAACTGATACAGCAGTCAGATGTGCCTGTGGATATGCCCAGGTGGCTGCAAAGACGCACAAAGTTGCTGCTTGAGCAGGCTCATTTGGAACCCAGGCAATTATCAATGTTGTCTCTCCTCAGAGTCACTGAATGCTGCACAGCTCTAGCTACACTGTTTCCCAAGCTGAACCAGTTCAAATCTCCCTGCACGTTTTAACTACCCTGCAACAAAGATAACAAAAGGCAGGAAGTAGACTATGAGGCCACCGATATCCTTGTGTCCTTAACCTAATCCAGTATATGCGAGGAGATACTCACAGCCTTTGTGTAGGCCTGAGTGTCTAGAACAGATGTGCCACGGATGGCAAACCCTCATGTAAGTTGTCACGTGCTTACTTTGCGAGCTGCAGGACATTGCGGTAACAGCTGTATAGAGAACTCTCCGCTGCTGTGCGATACCGGCTTTTGTATTTGGGTCCCACTGTGTGAATGATGAAACGTGCAGCCAAATTAAATCCTTTGGTGAGCTTAGCCTCGCCTGTCCTGCACCCTGAAAAAAATAAACACAAGAATAAATGCCAGTGTTACTGTCAGAAAGCTAGAAGTATTCAAGGCCTTGACTTCCCCCAGACTCAGACAACTCCACTTCACAGATAAAGTCAGTGTTCTAGACATATTATGGTATCACCTAATCACATTGAGGAGGTGAGAAAGAAGTGCTCATTCCTCTCAATTTTAAAACCATGCCTACAAAAGACAAACAAGAAATTGCTAGAAATGCTGTCTTAATTGCAGTGCTTACTAGGCAACAGACCAAGCCAAAGAGAGAAATGATTCGACAACGTGCAGAGAACTGATGCACAAACATGCTACACAATAAAAAAAATCCCTCTCAATTTAGCAAGTTGGTTTGGGGAAATTGCTTTTTTGGATAAACGGACTACAATTCTCCTTAACCAAACCCACCAGCTACTGGCAAAGTAAAATTAAGTGTATCAAGCACTTGTTTCATCTGTGGTCCCAGAACACGGTAGCCTGCTTTGTTTCTTTGTGTTGACAAGGCAGAAGTATGATTTTCATGGAAAGCATACTTTCTTGACAGACTAGTTGTCTAGTCTCAAGGCAAGGAAGTTCAATCAACACATTTCATGGCACCCTCTGGTTACATACTCTAGGATCTTTTACTGCACGCTAGCATACTTTACATCATTAACTCTTTTCAGTTTTGATTGCTTTTTGGCTATCTCCTGCAAGTTAGTCATACTTAATTCCTGTAGTTTTTGCAAGGGTAGTCAGTTTGTCAGAACCCTCAATGTCATCCATTGACCTCCCCATTCCTTTCAGTCAGGATATTTCTGACAATGAAAAACACAAGAAGAGCAATATTTGAAGTCTGTTTTCTTTGTCACCGCTTGGCAGAAACATTTGCAAACTCTCCCCTTCTTCACCAAAACCTAGTCTACTCCAGTTCTGGGCAGATGAAGAAATACTTCTAGTCTTTCTCTTTCCCTACCCTAAAAGACAAGCATTTTCCACCTTCTTCCTCCTGCTTGTACAGCTGCACTTCAGCTTTCTGATCTGTCTGAAAACTAGTATTTTTCACTGGATTAGCTTTCAACCTGATCTTATAGGTTTCTAGCGCCTATGAAAAGGAACAAGATGTGAACAAGTGGCTGTGACCACCCTTCTGGCAGCAGCACTGCAATAGCTTGGCTCAAGTCAATCATGAAGCTGCCCACTGAATAGGAACCTTCACTTCTACTACACTCTGCTCCTCGTGGTGCTCAGGCAGGCTATTAACAGACATGAAAGCATATTTTATGGCAAGAGACATTCCAGGTTGAGAATCTCCCTTGCTCAAAACTTTAAGCATGTCTTTTTAATGGAAACAACACGTTGCCTTTAAGCCTACATCTTGTAAACTTTTTGATCCAATATATCACATGATTAGCTTCTACAGACCTCTGTCTTGTTTCTTCTGGGTTAATGACAAGGAATGTAACAGCATAGTAAAACTAAGCATGCTCTTCTGAATTACTGCACATTCTCCAAGACACCTCACCTCAAGAAAGCAACTAAGTAAGCACAGTATGGAAAAAAGAAGCAGCTAAAACTGAAATAACATATCAGGTATCGAGTTACTACTCTTCTTCCATGATCCATCCAAGTCACACAGCTTTCAAAGAACAAGCAAAGACCTGCAGGAAAAACTGTCTTGGGAAAAAGAAAACAGCAAATTTGATTGAGGTATAGTTGTGAATTCAGTGGGAAAACAAATTCAGGTGAAATATGGCATCAGTAATCTCTAAATATACTTACATCACACTCAGTACTTCTATGAAGTTTATTAAATTAAAATAAGCAGCAAGTACTATTTGAAGGCAGGGTGAAGTGATCTAGTCGAGTGAGCTGCACAAGGTCAAGGTCTGTGGCAAAACTGGGAACAAATTCAAAATCTTATTTTTTATCTTATGACTCTTCAAACAGCACAGCTTTTTCTCCAAATTTAAAATAGAAAGTCTGAATCCTCCACAAAGTCTGCAGCAGCTGGAAAGTCTCACTGCAGTTGGAAGACTACTATGCACTGCTGTTACAGAAGCTCCTTATTAGATTGCAACAATTATGTGTTGATAGGCAAGCATATATATCAATAGCATTTCATTTGCAAGCCTGGACCCTCAGCTGCAGTATTTCTGCACTAATCAAAACTACACACTGTTCCCAGGAACACACAAGTTTGCTGAGCCTTAAAGAAAGCACAGGCCTTTGAAAGGTCACCATGTCACATGCTTTAAGATCATGATTTTTTTCATTGGAGTCTATGAAATATGACTGTATGACCAAGGCGTAGGAATAAAGCAGGAGAGAACTGAAAATCACCACTGCACCCGTTTTACAGCTTTAGAGCAAATACATTCTCTCTTTTCTCCCTAAGAACATTCCCGTCTTCTACTGTGTATACACGTTGAATGGGATAAAAGCAAAATCTGAAGAACCACAAGACTGGTCCCTTGAGTAACAACTCGGACAAGCTAACTACTCTAATTGGCTTCAGATAACAATGGGAATTGTTGTAGCACAAAGCGACGGCTCAGCAACTTGAGTATCTGCCATAGACTTTCAAGGATCTGTAACTCAAATGTCGAAAAGAGAAAAGACTAGATTGGCATGCATTTCCACCATATATTTCACATTAATACTAGACATTGTTGAGGGGAAGCTATACCTTGATTTTAGTTTATGGCCAGATTCTGATGCTTTGTGCTATGCAAAGACAGTAGATTTCAATAACATAAAAATGTCTCCAGCTGCTTACCTTTGAGTTTCTGGAGTTCATCCTTCAGGTCAGGCCCAGCATGCATGAATATACTTTCAGATACCGGATTCTTATCAGTGAGAGATTCATTACTGGTATTTACTATGGCTGTGCAGTTCAATAATGCTACATCTCCTTTCCTGAGGAAAGAAGGAAACAGTTTATTGCAGGCTAAACATCAGACTAAGCTGGATATTCTCAAATAAGTGCCGACAAGCAAGGAAACATCCAGTTAAATGAAAAACATTGCCAGTACTCCAGTGACCGTGTAGCATAGCGTACCCTGACATGCTTACCAAGCAAAACTGTCCTTTGCCTCTAACTGATAAAGAAAGATTGCATGCCACCCATCATTTCCTTAAAAATTCTCAGCCTCACCAGTAACTTAGTGATGTACATGGAAAAGGCAGCATTGTAGTCGTACGTAGCCAGCAGAACACGCACAGTGATGGAGAGTAATGTTCCAAAAAAAAAAAAAAAGAAAAGAAAAAGTGTATTTTCTCTCAGAAAGACAACAGTCCTTGTAATACATTACTTGCAAAATGTCAACAATTTTTTCAATGTACTTTTTTGGTCTGCATACACACTATCCAGTGCACTTTACTGCTTCTGCTCTTCCTTAGGCTGCTAAGGATCTAGAGTGACACTACAGCTAGCCAAGTTTTTATTACTTTTGTTCCAGAATTGTCAATCTGCAATTTGATCACATTCATTCTGCTGTTCAAGGATCAGACACGCAGAAGATAAACAAAGCAGAGATGCACAAGAGACAATGGAGTAGCAGAACTCTGACCTTCTTTTTATCATAACAGCAGCCATTAGAGATTTTGGGATCAAAAAGCATAGGGAGGGAAATATAGATTCCCACACACAGGGAGAAATTAAAATAACAGTCAAAATTGCATGCATTTATTAGGGCCAAGTCAGAAGATATGTTTAACCTTTTTCTTTTTTTTTTTTTTTTTTAGCTTAATTAGGTTCAGGAAATCCATGAACAGCCCCATTCCCTGCATGTATTAACTGAAAAGAGATTCAAGCTGACCCCTGAATCTGTGTCCCTGAGACATCCTTCTCTCTTCATAGTGGTAAACAGTTACTCATCTATAGAGCAGGTCTGAATATCTGAGGTACAGGAAACAAAAACTGATGGAGAAAGTTTGCTTCAGCACACTGTGCTTTTATCAAAAGATTTTGGTATAAAACCATGAAGACAGAACACAGAAAAGAAGAAGAAAAAAAAAAAAAAAAAAAAGAACCCAAAGGAAGCCACAAGAACCACATGAAAGAAATATTGATCTAAACCAGGAAAGTGAAAGCAGAGCAAAGCCAGCAAAGAAAGAAAAAAGCTAGTAGACACCAAGTGTGATTTTAAAATGTAAAAATTTGTATCAAAGTGCCCAATTAAGTTTTGCTATAAGCATACAGTATGACAATAAGAAGTACAGCTCCAGTCTGCTGCATCAAGAAATGGCTACGAACACATGGTTTATAACCTATGGTGGAGGAAATCTCAGACTTGCAGATTCACAGTGAATAAAAAGATTATTCTTTTTGCAGACCTGTAATGTTTGATGCTTGAAGGTTTTATTCTATAGCAGGAATTGTTATACCAGGCAATCAGATCCCAACACTAAATGGAGAAGTGATGACAAACACCCCACGGCCATATGAAACTTACCATAAGATTATTTTTGCGTTGATGTCTTCCCTGTATGGAAAAGGTGATCTAACACCCACTTGAGCTTTTTCAACAGGATTTTGGTGAGAGTCCAGCTGCTTTGCCTCATGGGCATCAGTCCAGCCTGGCAGACTGTCAACATCCACAAACTGGGAAGGAGCACCCAAGGGATCCATGGAATGGAAACGACAACTCCTTTCCTCTGCTAACTTGCAACACTGCAATTCTCAGTGGAGACTTCCAGGTGCTTTAAAGAAAGAAAATCAAACCAGATCACCAGCTGTTCACTAATTCCTGTGGAGTCAGACCTCTCACAAGGCTGTGATACAATTACAGCAAGCAGGAAACAGAAAAAAACCCCCAGATTTCTAACTAAACTGCTCTCTCTCTCTCACTAGCTTTGCTATCTCTATGCAAAAAAAAAAAAAA
>VXBJ01007265.1:1160320-1245494 GCA_013400055.1 Nycticryphes semicollaris
ACGCAAATACTTGTGGAATACTTGCAGAGACAACACGAAAACAACTTCTTTAATTAGTCCAGCTGACTTGTAACCCTGTATTTTGAAAGTGTATTCTGTATCTTAAGTGTAGAAAGGACCTTCTTTCTGAAATTTATTATTTCAATATCTAAACAGAAAGCAAGTTTATAGCAGGGTATGTATAATCTACCCCTTCAGAGATTTTGGTCTAATCCTAGGTTGTACTTGAAAAGAAAAAGAAAAAAAACTGAAAGAAAATACCTCCCCACAAACCACTACAAACTCAAAAAACCCAAAACGCCTCAATGTCAAAAACCTCCTTATGAACAAATCAACGAAAACATACTCCCTTCCCCTAAATCACACAATCCTTGCAGTTCAGTGAGTTTTGAAGTACCGCAAATAATACTTACACTGCTTAGTTGTTACAGTCATGCACTGAGGCACAAAACCCCTTCACCCAAAAAGGTTTTGCAATAAAAAGAGCAGAGACAGAAATTTGAATGTTGGCCAATGACTTTGCAGACTGAACTTTGTCATCGGACTTTTTCTTTTGTTTTTCTTTTTTTTTTTAAAGGCCGAAGATGATGCTGGTTGCTAGATTAAGACTCAAACCTGCTGAAATATGCTTTTCAATTACCAGCATAAACACCTATGCTATGCTTTCATTTTAACTACTGAACTAGCGAATCAAGCTAGCACAAACACACTCATAAAAGTAACTTCAGTTTCCCACGTACACACCTACTATTTAACCTTTTTCACAGGCTCATAATTGGTATTAATTTTGAAAAGATAGCATCCACAAATGGTAACTCTGAAAAATTAATGATAAAATGTATTCATTAGGAAAAACAAAACCCACAAAACAAACCAAACACGAATCGAGAGATAATAAAGGCTGACACTAAAACAAAGATGGCCATAGGATCATCTGAACAAGATTTTTGCCCTGAAGAGCTGGGAGAAAGCCAACGAATGAGAAGGTACGAGCCGTTAGAGCGGCTCCAACCGAAAGCTCATCTACAGCGGTCTCTTTCGTCTGACGAACAGCCAAAACCTGGGGCCTGGGTGAGAGGCAGAGAGAAACACAAGGATGCACCGAAGCTCCCCTTGGATATCCCTCCCAGATGTTGCTCGGGGCCCTCCCGCGGCAGAAGCGGCCCCGGAGGGGAAGGTGGCCTCACAACGGTGAACAGATCGCTGCGAGCGGGAGCCGAGAGCCCTAAAGCCCCCACCTTGGGCGAGGTGCCGTGCCCTTGCCCAAGAGGAATGCGCTGTCTCTCCCGCAACACACTGCCTGGTACCCTGGTACCCTGCACAGCCGGGGGCGAGGCCAGCGAGCGGCCAGAGCCTCCCACCAACTCATTTCGGAGCGGAGGAGCCGCCACCGCCAGCAACAGCGGCCGCCACCCGTAGCGCGGCCACGCAGAAACTCACGGGCAGGCCGCGCCGCCACCACCAGCCCCGCCCAGCCGGAGGGTCTCAGTCGGCGTCGGTTCGGCGACATCACCCAGAAAAGCGGAGCCGCCGCCAAGCGCTTCCGCTTCCGGGAGTAAGGCCCCGCCCCTTCGCCGGCGCCGGTGCCGCCAGTCCCCGGCTACCCGGCGGCCGGCTTCACCGCCTCACTTCCGGCAGGGGCTGTCCCCGCCCTCTCTGACGCACTTCCGACGTTGGCGGTGCGTGGAGGGGCGCGCGGCACGTGTGGCGGCCGGTGGAACCGGGCGAGACGGGAGGAGACAGGGTTCTTTCTTCCCCCGTGGCGCCGCTGCCGCCATGGGCCTCACTCGGCAGTACCTGCGGTATGGGCCGGCGGCACTCTTCGGGCTGGTGGCCAGCGCCCGGGGCAACGCGGCCTTCGTGGGGCTGCGCGGCGAGCGGGGCCGCTGCGTGGCTGTGCCAGCCTGCGAGCACGTCTTCGTCTGGGACACGCGGAAAGGAGAGAAGGTGGGAGCAGGGCCTTCTCCGGGGAGCGATGAGGAGCGTGGGGCGGGTGTAGCGTGCGGCACTTCGGGACCATCTGAGGCAAAGCTGTTAATTGTTAGTGGGCTACTTAAAACAGACGAGTGTCACAGAATGGCAGGAGGTTGGAAGGGACCTTCGGAGGTCGTGTTGCCCAACCCCCCTGCTAATGCAGTGTCACCCAGAGCAGGTTGTTCAGGAACGCATCCAGGCAGGTTTAGAATATCTCCAGGGGAGACTCCACAGCCTCTCTGGGTAGCCTGTTCCAGTGCTCTGGCACCCTCAAAGTAAAGAAGCTTTTCTTTATGTTGAGGTGGAGTTACCTGTGTCCTAGCTTGTGCCCATTGCCTCTTGTCCCATTACCGGGCACCACTGAAAAGTCTGGCCTCATCCTTTTGACACCCACCCTTTAGATAGTTGTAAGCATTGATGAGATCCCCTCCCAGGCTTCTCCACAGGCTAAACAGGCCCAGGTCTCAGCCTTTCCTCATGAGAGGTGCTCCATTTCCTTGATCATATTTGTAGTCCTCCACTGGACTCCCTCTGGTAGTTCCCCATCCTTCTTGAACTGGGGGGCCCAGAACTGGACACGGTACTCCAGATGTGGCCTCACCAGGGCAGAGTAGAGAAAGAGGATGACCTCCATGACTTCTCTCCCCACCCCCCTCACCTCCGCCCCTTTTCTGTAGTCTGGGCACAGATAGAGATTTGGTTGTGTGAGCCTACAGCTCTGGGTGCACCATGGCTGAACCTTGCTATTAATCCTTTGAGTTTTGCCTGTGATACCTCATTGGGGAAGAATAATTGCAGCCACAGCAACTGGGAAGCTATTCTGTCTTCAGCTGGTGACCAGTGGCAGCACTGTGTGAATATTTAGGGATGAAGCAGGGATGTCATGAAGTTTGTCTTTTGGCTGTGGTCTTCCCATGTGAGAGTTTTATCCCATGGGCGGGTTGTTAGCTCTAACTTTAAGAACTTTGCCACGTGTTTTGTGCTGTCAGATTCCACTACTACTACCCACTACAAACTGAATTCAGGATTTGCTTTAGCAGACACTAATGGCAACTGCTGGCATGTTTTGGAGATTATTTTTTTTTTTTTTCATTCTCATGTTCTTGTGTGGTGTGTGGAAAAGCAGCTCTGTCCCATACCTGAGAATTTCCAAGCAAGAGGAGGAGTCAGGAAGAAGTTTTCAGGCTTTAGTCTCAAGCAACATTCCTTGCTCTCTGACAATAAAAATGAAGGGGCAGAAATTTGGACTTCTGAGCTCCAGACCTCATTGTGCACCAATTTCCTGTTTGATTATCAGAAACTACTTCCCTCCTAGCTCCGGCCTTGTAAAATGGGGCTAATGACACTGTATTTGGTGCAGAAAGCTGAAAAAGGAACTTTTAAAGTGACAGAAGCACTCAGTTGGAAATTCTGTAGAAAAGCAAGTGTATCCTTTCTGCTGTGTAAGTATCTGGCTCTGACATGTAATTCATCAACACTGTATGTGTTTTGTCTCCTAAAAATTGCAGGTTCTTATCCTTAAGGGTCTCAAGCAGGAAGTCAGTTGCCTCTGCCCTTCTCCAGATGGACTGAACTTGGCTGTTGGGTATGAAGATGGATCAATCCGTGTCTTCAATCTCCTAAGTGGAGAGGCAAATATCACTTTCAATGGACACAAGGCTGCAGTTACAGCCCTGCAGTATGACCATCTGGGTGGCCGGCTGGTGTCTGGCTCAAAGGTGAGGGTTGCACATGTGGAGGACAGCCCTTTCATAGAGATGCTCCGTGGAGAAGGCTGACCTGCACCAAAGGTTTGGTATTTTAAGCGGGTTGTGTGGCCTCTGCCTATAGCCAGAAGATGGCAATGAGGGGAGTTAGGCCTGCAAAACAGCAGTGGAGTTGGGGAGCCCTGGGTTGGGACTGCAGGACAGGAGTGGGGTACTAGAAGCGGGTAAAGAAACTTGTGAAGTCAGGAATAGCGAAAGGCAGGGTAGAAGTGCATCTGTTGATCTGAATGCACCTTGGGGGAAGGAATGCCATTTACATTAATCATCTCTAACATTCAACTTCAGAGTGAGAAAGCTTGCTCTCAGGTAACCTTTTCCATCTCATAGCAGAGTTAGACATTTTGCAGGAACAAATGCCAGTCTCTTGAAGATGATCTGTCTGTTCCAGGATACAGATGTCATTGTGTGGGATGTTATCAATGAGAGCGGTCTGTACCGGCTGAGAGGACACAAGGATGCTGTCACTCAAGTCCTTTTCTTGAAGGAGAAGAACCTCTTGGTCACCAGGTGAGCCAGGCTAAGTGTAGTGGTTGATCAGGAAAGCAGCCACAGTTCTACTTGCAATTTAGACATCCAACGTGCTACAGCAGTTTGTATTTTCTTTCTTGACTCATAATCTCAGACCCACCAGTATCTTAGAATTTAATTTTTTCACATCCACGTATTTCTTAAGTCTGGTGCCTGAATCCAGAAATGGTGAGGGAACCTGAAATGGCTGTCCTGAAAAATAATGTTTGGAAAGGGGTTTAACTTGCTGGTAAATATAGCAGCTTAGAACTATTGTAACAAGGAATTTTGATGATATTGTCATTATGTATGTAACCGTTTTAGCTGTTTATATTGAAGAATCAAACAGACTTAACCTTCTGTATGTGTAATTCACACAATGTTAAAGAAAAAATGCTTCCTAGTAAGCTGTAATTATAGTAATTAAAAGATGATACATGATATTTGAGTTGGTTTTAGTAATTCAACATGGGCTGGTAGTATCCCATTAATAATAACCTGTATCTTTTTAATAATAAATGGTTGACAGAAGGTACTCTTGCTCAAGTATCAGTCAACATTTTTTTTATTTATTAATTTGTCATCTAATAGTTTAATAGAAAAGTGCATGCAATCAGTTCAGAGTAAAATCATAACAAGTTTTTTTATTCTTTTGTGTTGTTTCAAATGGAAAAAGTAGTATTTTGTTAGTTTCGTAGATTATACCCGTTTCATAATGAAATTTCAAGTCTTGGCAGTTTAGCTTTAGAAAGGCTTCTTAATTCTCTCAGTAGCTACATCGAGATAAAGAATTCCTCTCTTCTTTTTTTTTTTCTTTTTATTAATAGAGTGGAGATATGTTCCTGTTTTTCTGGAGATGCAAAGTTTTGCTTCTTTATTTTAGATTGGTTTTTTTGCCCAAGCAGTAAAACCTTTGTATATGGAATATTTTTTGATACTTTCATATGTCTGATTTACAAGTACCTTTGGATCCTGTGTGACAAAATAGATGGACTTAAAATAAATGTCACTTGCGATCAGAATTCATTTGTTTTGAGGGATCTTAGTAATGGAACAAGTTTTGTATTTTGATTTATTTTAAACTTATTGAGGAAAAGAGGCTCTGGCACAGTTACCAAAAATAAAAAAAAAAAAAGAATGTATTAATTTTTGTAAGGTGTACTGAAAGCATCTGTATAAATGTCCAAATTACTGTTCTTGGGTGCTCTTGTAGTATTGGGGTGTCAAAATATAGCCAGAAATGTGTTTTCAGGGAGATCTGATTGTATGGGGGCTTTGAAGGACTGAAATAGCTGTAATTCTCTGTTAGGGGAAGCAGCTCCAAATCACTGTTCAAAATGGAAGAATGTGCTTTTCTTGTAGCCTGGTCAATGCACAGGCATGGTACAGGTTGAGGATGTGAACAGGGGTTTTAGAAGCCGCTTTAGAATTGATCAGCACTTTGCATTTTATCTCACCCTAAATAAGTGAGAAGGGAGGCTGTGTAACACTTGAGGCTTGCAGCTGAATCCGGAGGAGGAAGCAGTTTTCAGTGCTTTGCTACATACCTTTCTGTAGCACCTCCGTGCTGCTATAATTTGTCCTTCTGAAATTCCATGTCTGAGCTGCTGCTCTGTGATATGTGGTGGCATGTTTTACATTTTGCACTTCTACCACTTTTCTAAGCATGTGAGCTCTGGCATTTCTGTCTTTCCCCACATTTTGAGGTTTTATTCTTTGTTCCAGCGGCAAAGACACATTGGTGAAGTGGTGGGACCTGGACACCCAGCACTGCTTCAAAACTCTGGTTGGACACCGTACTGAGGTAAAGAGGATGTGTGTTGTGGGGCTGGTGGTGTGGAGGGACTTTGGATTACAAGTAACAGCTCACTTTGTGCTTTTAGGAGTTGTAAACTGGCGCACCATGTCATGTTTTGCTTGTCATTAGGCTTTAAGGATGAGCAAATGAGAAACATCCAAACTTTCCAGGAGCTGTCATCAACATGCTGTGGGTGACAATTCCAATATAGGTGGCCCTGGAGAAGGTCCCGGCTGTGTCCACTTTCTTCTTGGTTGCCATTTAAATAAATCAATTAAGGATGCTCTCCTCTTGTTATGGTAGTTAAAAGAGCCAATTCCTCACATTGTGCCTTTGGACAGGTTTGGGGGATGGCTTTGATATCTGAAGAGAAGCGTCTGATCACTGGGAGTGCTGATAGTGAGCTGAGGGTGTGGGATATCACATACATCCAGGAGGTAAGATATTTCCTGTGTACGCCCTCCCAGTCTTGCCCAGCTGCTTGTCTTTGGACTAAGATGGGACTGAAAAATGTTAAATCTGGTTGATGTTCTGGGAAAGAGAGCCAAAGCAATGTCTTTGCTGTCTGAGGAGTCTAGAAGCTGCTCTTGGGATAGACTTTGCTGTTTTCTGGGTTTGAGGTTTCAAGTGAAGCTGTGAATGCTTCCAGAACAATATTTCCAGAATGTGTCAGATCTTCCTGCCTTCTGGCTTACATCTAGAGAAGCCAGTCTTGTGGCTGGATGATAAGCAGGGGAGGGCATGGAGTGTTAGGTGCCTACAGACATGCTGTAGGCCATTCCTTTGTTGCAGTGTATGCTACCCACTTCCAGGGAAATGAAGTGTGAGACAGAAACCAGAACACCGTAGCTCCTGTGGTTTAAGGTAACACCTTAGGTTTTTTTTTTTGTCCATGAACAGGTAAAAGATCCTGACGAGCCAGAATCCAAGAAAAGCAAAGAGTCTTCACCTGGAGCAGAAGAAAATACTGAAGAGGATGAGGCCCTAAAGATGGATGAATGTCCTGAGGAAGTAAGCGGTTTTCTGTGTTGTCTGGGATGGTAATATTAACCCCATTTGCATGGTGCTGCTTGCAGAACCAGCAGGAGTTTTAGAGTTGTTCACACACTGCTTCTCTGTATTTGTACACCCAGTGTCATAATTAATGTGGTAATTGTTGTCTTGCTTCATAACATCTTCTCAGCAGCAGTTGCTGCCTCATCTACCTGCAAAACATCAGCAAAAGTGTATGTGCCAAAACACATACTTGCGTTATTCTCCACTGAAAGCTTTTTCTTTGCCTTCTGTTTGGGGAGGACTAGCAAATGTTTAAAGTTCGACAGTGCTAACAGCTCTTCCATCAAACAACATGGGAATAAAATAGTTACTAGCTGGTTTGCAGCTGCTGAGTTGAGTGCTGATGCTCAGCTTTACAGGTCAGTAGCAGAACCCGAGAGGTCAGAGTTGCACCGTAACGAAATATGGTGTGAGATTTGCTTGCAGAAAGCTGATCACACTTGTGATTCTGGTGGAGACTTTACTGAAGCTGTCTGTCCCGGTGGAACTTTCTGGGGTCTTCCTCAGATTTCAGACTGTAGTTTATGGTTGATACCTGACCTTGTTAAATACTTTTCCAAATTCCTCTCCGGAGGCTTTCTCTCCCTTCAGCTACGTGTTTAAGTCTTTGTTCTTGCATTCTCTGCCTCTTTTGACAGAGGAACTAAGCTAACTGCCTTTCTAGCATAAAAATTCAGCTCTGTCTCTTAAATGGCTATGGTTTGCCAGTATACTTAAGTTTTTCTTCCACTTAGGCTGTAGATGATAATTTTCTGCTAAAATACAACAAAACACAAGGAAATAAGCCTGTAGCTCCTTGTTTTGTCCCTAGATTATCCTCTTCTCCTCTTTTCCTGTAGCGCCTTGTAAAGTGCAGCAAAGTTGGATCCGTCATGCGGGAAGGGAGGGACCGAGTAGTTACGCTTGCCACAGACCAAACGGGCAAGATTTTGGCCTGCCACGTAAGTAATGGGGGAACTCTGCTATTGAGCTGTAGAGGAAGCTGTTAGAGACCCTTGGATAATTTCTGTAAGGGTCAGCTAGGGCTTTGCCTGCCTTTGACTTTGTTTGCTCTGTTTCTAGGGAACAGATGCTGTTCTGGAGGTGTTCTCTGTCCTTTCTGAAGAGGAAATCCAAAAGAAATTGGAAAAGAAAATGAAGAAAGCAAAGAAAAAAGCCAAGTAAGCAACCATTTGGATGCTGTCTGTGTCCAGAAGCTTCAGCAGCATGACACAGTGGTTGAACTCCTGAATTCTGCCTGTGCTAGCTGTTGTATTTTGGGGTGACTGTTGCTGTGCGTACTTTGGGCTTGTCTAAACAACGCTGCTACCAGAGACGTAGGAAATACCTTTCTTTATTAATCTTATCTCTGCAAAAAAAACCCCAGCTAATGTACAAAAGAATGGACAAAAATGGGTTTTTCAGAGCTGCTTACTTCTACCTACCATTCATATTTACACTGCTTCATAGAATCAGAATCATCTGGGCCGGAAGGGACCTTCAAAGATCATCTAGTCCAACCCTCCCGCAGTCAGCAGGGACACCCCCATCTAGACCATGTTGCCCAGGGCCTCATCGAGCCTCCCCTTGAATATCTCCAGGGAAGGGGCCTCAACCACCTCCCTGGGCAACCCGTGCCAGTGTTCCCCCACCCTCATTGTAAAGAACTTATTCCCAATATCCATTCTAAATCTGCTTTTCTTCAGTTTAAACCCAATGCCTCTCATCCTGTCACTACAGGCCCTTGTAAACAGGCTCTCTCCAGCCTTCCTGTAGGCCCCTTTCAGGTACTGGAAGGCTGCTATTAGGTCTCCCTGGAGCCTCCTCTTCTCCAGGCTGAACAACCCCAGCTCCCTCAGCCCGTCCTCATAGCAGAGGTGCTCCAACCCCTTGATCATTTTTGTGGCCCTCTTCTGAACCTGCTCCATCAGGTCCATGTCTTTCCTGTATTGGGGGCTCCAGCCCTGCACACAGTACTCCAGGTGAGGTCTCACCAGAGCAGAGTAAAGTGGCGGAATCACTTCTCTGGACCTGCTGGCAACACTTCTTTTGATGCAGCCCAGGATGCAATTGGCCTTCTGGGCTGCAAGTGCTCACTGCCTGCTCATGTCCAGCTTCTTGTCCACCAGCACCCCCAAGTCCCTTTCCTCAGGGCTGCTTTCTAATACCTCCTCACCTAGCCTGTATTGATACCAAGGGTTGTTCCAGTCCAGGTGCAGAACCTTGCACTTGGTCCCGTTGAACCTCGTGTGGTTTACTTGAGCCCGCCTGTCCAGGTTTCTCTGGATGACATCCCATCCCTCAGGTGTATCAACAACAACACACAGCTTGGTGTCATCTGCAAACTTGCTAATGTTGCTCTCAATCCCTCTGTCCATGTCATTGCTAAAAACGTTAAACAGTACCAGTCCCAGCACGAACCCCTGAGGGACATCACTTGTCACTGCTCTCCATCTGGACTTGAAGCCATTGAGAACCTTGGTGCATCAAATAATGTCTTTGATAGGACTTACAGGAATGAGAGTTTCATCTGGGAAGTCAGAGCTGTTTTACAGAAGGCAGAGATATAGGTGAGACCTTTCATAATGTTTACTTCATGTTAAGTGCCCTAAGAAGGGGCATCAGAACAGCCCGTATGGAGAGGTCTGACTCCAGGATAAAAACTGAAGCAGAGGACATGTAAATCATAGAACCATTCATCATAGAATCATTCAGGTTGGAAAAGATCCTTGGGATCATCGAGTCCAACCATCAGCCCCGCTCTAAAAAGTTCTCCCTTAGACCATGTCCCCCAACACCACATCTAAATGACTCTTAAACACATTCAGGGATGGCGACTCCACCACCTCCCTGGGCAGCCTATTCCAATGTCTGACCACTCTTTGTGTGAAAAATTCTTTCCTAATGTTCAGCCTAATCCTACCCTGTTGCAGCTTGAAGCCATTCCTTCTCAAAAAGACCAGCACCAACCTCTCTATAATGTCCTTTCAAGTAGTTGTAGAGAGTGATGAGGTCTCCCCTCAGCCTCCTCTTCCTCCAACTAAACAGTCTCAGCTCCTTCAATCACTCTTCATAAGATTTATTCTCAAGGCCCAGCTTTGTTGCCCTCCTCTGCACTCGCTCCAGCACCTCAATACCTCTCTTGTGTTGAGGTGCCCAGAACTGGACGCAACACTCGATACAAATCTAGAGGTGCATTGTGGCAATGGCTGAGGACTTTTGGTGAATGAGAGGAGATGAGGAAAACTGATGAGGATGAAGATCCAAAATGAGGATGACTGCCCTCTCAAACACAGATTTCTGTTGTCTGCTTTGTACCCATCGTTCTATCGTGTCATGTTGAAGTGCTTTGGCTCCAGAGGAGTTGCCTTTTTAAGGACAAGTTGTCTCTTTGGTAGTCTGCTTACCAGCATGAAATTCACTGTCTCACCCTGTTCTTAAATGTATCACTGCTGGATAAGAGGATGGTTGCTTTCAGCAGGCTAAGTGGTTTCCTTATGTTGTTCTCTGTCCCTGTGTTAGTTTGTGGTGGCTGTGCCGAGTTATTTTACTGTCCTCTGTTATCTGACATTTCTAGACAGAACTCTGAAGAGGAGCCTGAAAGGAATGTGGAGCTGAGCCTGCAGGAGGAGATTCAGCGGGTCACTAACATCAGAGCTTCTTCTAAAATCAAGTGAGTGGAAAGCCTGTTGTAGAGGCTGAGCTGTGGTTATGCAGCTGCTTGGGGAGGAGCTCCCTAGCTCATTACAGGGGGAGATGGAAGACGTTTCCTCCTCAACATCTGTTCAAGCTTTGAGTTGGGGAGGGGCCTACCACAATCTGCCAGTCCGTTCAACACCCTTCCACAAGTGGTCCTCTTCTTGCACGCCTCTGTGGCTTAGTGTGCACTTGTTTGTGGCATGCACTCACTCGATTTTCCTCTCTTTCAGTTGTTCTTGATATTTGATCCCCCCCTATATTTTGTCTTGGTGCCCCAGTGTACAGCTGTGATTTTGTCTAATCCAACAGGTCATTTGACTTAATTCTCTCTCCAAAAGGAGAGCTGAAGATCGTACTGCTGCTCCAGAATAATATCATTGAGTCATACAACCTGAACCTGTCAGCACAAGTCCCACAGGCTGTCCGTGCGTCCAAGATAACCATTGGAGGCCACCGCAGTGATGTTAGAACGTTGGCTTTTAGCTCTGACAACATTGCTGTTCTCTCAGCAGCTGCAGAGTCTGTGAAGATTTGGAACAGGTACGCAGTCCGGTTGTGTCAGTTCCCTCTGCTGTATGTGTGTCAGTCTCCCAGAACTCAGGGATGCTGTGTTCAGAGAGGCAGTGATAAGGAAGAGGGGATGATGGAGAAATATAAAATAGTGAATAAAGTGAAGGAAGTATATAGAAAACTATTTGACTTCTTTATTAGGGAAACCCAGAAGCTATAGAGCTAAAACTACATAATTAACTTATGTAGTTAGGTGTTGTAAAACAGCAGTGAGGCTAAGTTTAGTGGCAGATACGGAAAAACAAATCTCTAAACACAAAGGTCATACACAGTGGTCTGGCAGAGAATGTATTTTTTTGGTGGGTTTTTTCATTTTTAATAAGAGGTACCGTTACCCTAAATTAGCTACTGCCTGTTTTTTAGGGAATGTGGGTTTCTTGGCATCTTATCTGAAGGATCTAGTATTAGAGTGAGTAGGCTGCTGTTTTGATCCAGGGTGCTGTCTCAGTGTTTACCGAGTGGTGCCGATTCCAAGCTCTGTTTCCTTTGAACATGCTATTTTAGAGTCTTCCCTCCTCTCCTGAATGACAGGAATTGCTGTTTGAGAACAGGAGCTTTGCCTTGCTCATAGCAGCAACAACTCACGATGTCAGACTGTGTAACGGCATGATTTTATGGAAAATGTTCTTAGCGGTAATGCTGGATAGCATTTGGGTCATAGGATGGTTGTGGTGTATCTTCTGGCATCGGTAGAACAGACAGCTGTGAGCAGAGACCACTCTGGAGCATGTCTCACTTCGTGGGCCAGATCTTGTGTTTGATAAGACATTTTGCCTTTGTCCACAGATCGACCTTGCAATGCATCCGGACAATGGACTGTGAGTACGCGCTCTGCTCGCTCTTTGTCCCAGGAGACCGGCAGGTCATCGTTGGCACCAAGGTAAATAGGATTCTCTTTGTTCCAGACTGCCCAGGTCTGGAAATACATTAGGAAAATGTCATTAAGGCAGCCTCGTAGGAAATGCGTGGCATCTCCTGATCTGGAATACTCTGGTTTAGGTGTAAAAACCTGACAGTCAGGTTCTGCTCTGTTCCCAGACTTTTTATGTAGCTCTTGTGGGCATGAGCTGGAAAGCTGGGGAGAGCTTTGGGAAGACCCTGATGGAGGTCAGGAGTTTGGCCATCTGTGCGTAACAGCCAATGAAGGAAGGGAGATGGGTGGCAGGAGTGCTGTCCCGCTAGGAGCTATCGTGTGCTGTGATGGCAGAGGGTCTGATTTGTCCACTGTCATGTGTCTCCCCAGACAGGGAAGCTTCAGCTGTATGACCTGGCTTCTGGGAGTCTGATGGAGACACTTAACGCTCATGACGGGGCGGTGTGGTCCATTGCTCTGTCACCAGACCAGGTAACTCATCCACCCTTCTAAGCATCATCTGTTTGCACGTCTTTCCGTGTTGCTCCTTCCTACAGTGCTGTGTTTGCACTGCTGATGGGAGTATGGGAATCCTCCTCCTCCCGGGACGTGCAGGATGCAACTGGTAGCATCTAAGACATTTAGCTGGATACATGCACAGCTTGATGAAGTATCTCTTTCGTTGTGTTTCACATGGTATTGGGTCTTTGGGCCGAGGGAGCCATCCTCATCACGTCATCTGGCTTCTGCGCGATTTGAGAATGCTTGGACTTCCCTGGTGGAGTCCATGTGTGCAGCAGTGCATATCTTGTGGGTGTGCTAGTGCTTGTGGAGAGCTTCAGCCCATCATCATCTGCTGCAATGCACCATTATCCTCTATATTAAATTTGCTGCTTCTTTGTCTGCTGGATTAAAGGTCTTGTTAACATAGGGGTGTTTTTGCTTTGTGTTGCACCCTTTTTGAGTGACTAAATCACCCTCATCTGTCTCATGATCATTAGGCTGAACTTCTCCTGTCCCTGCAGGGTGTGATTTCCAGGCTCTTAATTGTTCTTGTGATACTTTTAAAGTTACTGTAGTGTTGGTGGGCTTTTGTTTGTGGGTGTTTTTTTTTTTTTTTTTAATTTGCTGCTTGCCCCAGGGTCTGGGTACACTGTGCATTAGGAATTATACCCAGTACCAAATGCACCAGTGCTTTTTGAATCTACCCAAGCACTAATTTTGCTCTGTTGGTGATAGCCTTGCAGTGGGAATGTGTAGTCAAATAGCAATCCACCCTGTCCCTCAAAGTCCATTTTGGGGCGCTGCTTCACAGAAGCCACGTATGTGAGGCTTAGATCCTTGCTTCCTAGCATATAAATTAATGTTTTGGTTCTGTTTGGGCACTCTTTTTTTCAGATAGAGTGAATACCTCTGACATTATATAGATATATTAAATGAGTTACTTTTCTAGTAATCCATCAAATCTGTAAGCAGCGTAGTGTCAAGTATACTATGTATTTCTCATTTAAAATTAAGGTTTGAAACAGCTGTTTTTTAATCCATGGAGTATGTGCTTTATTGTATTATGCTAGTTTTGTAATGAAATCACAAAAGACTAAGAGACATACATTGCATGAGATTTCCTTACTGTTACCAACTACAGCTTTATTCTAAAGGAAAAGCATAATCGGCATCATATTAATTTTCTATAAGCTCATTTCTCCATATTCAGTTTACTTTCTTTACTTGATGGAAACTGCAGTTACCTGTTACTTGTGTTAGCCATGCTCACAGTTTCCAGGCCTGCCTGTTGAGTCTGAATTACAGTGTTACATTAGTTCCTAGATCTCCATTATTTCTGAAGTTGCGGCGAATGGACATTAACAGTTAAACAAATATCTCATTCTGGTCTGTAAAAGTCTTGGATTCGGTGGACCTGAACTATCAATTTATAAATGTCTGACATTGGTAGCTGCTTTTTGACAGCTTTTGTAAGGTTTTTGAGCAGTTTTTCCTCACTGTCTTGTAGTGTGATTACGGTACGTGGCTTTTCCGTGAGCACAACAGATGGGAAATGTTTACTGAAACCACATTTACTGAGCAGTGCTGTTTAATAGTTCTCATACTTCCCTCTAGAAATGGGACATTACTACTGAAAAGGTTTTATTTTTTTATTATGTTCCCATTTTACATGCACCTGCTAAATCTGAGTTAACTACCCTGGCTGTAGAAATTTGCTTGTCTTTTACTCCTTGTATCAGTTTTCTCCATTACCACAGCTCAGGTTCATACTAGTTTCCATCAACTTCTGCTTTCTTCTGCCTTTCTTATTTTTCTTACATGATCATGTTGCACAAGAAGCTGCAGTGTTGCAGTGGAATTAAAACAATAGCAAGTAACAACAAGCCCAGCATTTATTTACTCATAGCCTAAAACATACAGGGCAGATTTTACGCTTGTTCTTTGTGTGAAAGTGCTTAGTTGAAATGTTCTTCCTTTAGAAGGCTGTGTTTGTGGGCTGATGGTAGCGGGGTGTGCAATCCAGTAACAGTGGGGTGTCTACTTGTCCCAAAACACAAGCACTTCATTACTTACAGCTGAGATGACTGCTTTCAGTCCCAAAGTTGCAGTCCGTATCTTGACTTACAATTGGTGTATTTGTCTGGGACCTGCCTGCCAGAGCTTTTTAAATTATTTTTGCTCCTGGTGGTGTCCTCTTATTCATTAATAGTGTGGGAATGGGGGGGATTTAAAAAAAAACTCCTTGTCTGTTGATGATTCCTTGCCTGTAGAATTTTGCTATAACTGGGTTATAGCCAAACTGTTTTCACTGTAATGTTACATTTTTTTCCCTGCAGCGTGGCTTTGTGACAGGAGGTGCTGATAAATGTGTCAAGTTCTGGGAGTTTGAGCTTGTGAAGGATGAGAGCAGCGTTCAGAAAAGGTGAGAAAATAAACGCTTCTAGAGTACATTCAGCTGCAGAATCCATTCTCATTGATAGATGTCTGGCCTTTGCTGTGCACTATGAAAAGTGCCCATGACATGTTTGTTAAACATGTGGAGAAGTGTGAGCTTCGTGCTGTTTTGTGAAGGTCTGAAATTAGCTGGGGAAGGCCACTTGCTGCATTCTGGTCTCTTGCTTGTGTGTGCCTTTAGCCTCTAATCATAGGAAGGGCGTCCAGATTGTTAAGTGGTAAATTTAGTGGTGAAATTCATCAGCCTGCAGTGCTGTGCTTATTTCCAGTCCTGTCTTGTTCCAAGTCCTAATGAGGAATGAGATGTTACATGTTAGAATTGCTTTCCCAGGGTGCAGTGTAGGAGTTGTATTCATGCCTCTTCCCAACCCGTTTGTTTGGGCTAACAGTTGTTTTTTCCTGTTTCTTGTTGCCAGGCTCTCCATGAAACACGTGCGCATCTTGCAGCTGGATGAAGATGTTCTCTGTGTGCGGTACAGCCCCAACCAGAAACTGCTGGCTGTCTCCTTACTGGATTGTACGGTGAAGATTTTCTACACTGACACACTTAAGGTACATGACCAAATGGGCTGTGAGACTGCACAGGGAGTGATGTAGTTGTAGCCTGAAAGATCAGAAATGCATGGGAAAAGTGTCTGTTTATTGAGGGCGCTAGTAAGAATTAAAGTGAGACCATGCATCCCACTTCAGGTACCTGTTTGCTGGTAAATGTGACAGAACTGTGGCTGGCCCACAATGGGGAAAAAAAAACTGGTTTTCATCTGGAAAGTGTAGAGTGAACCTTCAGGCAGCAAGGTACACTCTAAACCCTGCGGGCACAAAGGTACTCCAGAGCTGTGAGGGCCCTGCGAGGGTGGAGATGAATGTGTGACACATGGCATTAAATAGGGCATAGCAGAGGCAAAGCCTGGCGGAGGAGAATCTTCTTTGTAAGTGCATGTGGTAGTTTTTAGAGTTGTGTATTAGCATGTGAGTGTTAGAGAATGACATAAGACAGATTAGCACTGATGGGTACCCAAAGAGAAACAGGAGGAAACTCCATAAGGAGTGCACATCAGCACCAGAGTTAGCTCGGCTTTCTTGAGTACTTCCACTGTCATCTCAGTTCTGCCACGATGGCCCTGCTTCTTTGGGGCAAGAATGAAGGTGGGGCAGTGCTAGGAAGACACAGCTCCTGAGGTAGAGCAGAAGTAGTCTGGAACTTGAGATTTTGGCACATTGCTACCCAACATATCTAACTGAGACACCTTTCTTCTGCTTCAGTTTTTCCTCTCTCTGTATGGACACAAGCTGCCAGTGCTGTGTATGGACATCTCCTATGTAAGTATCGTAGGGCTATGACTGTGCTGCAGGTGGGACTGTGGTGATGTTGATGCCTGTGAGAACCTCTGCGGGCAGCAAGGCCCATAGGATAATGCTTTTTTTTGTCACCTCCTTGCTCCTGACTTAGCAGTTTCTTGATGGGACACAGCAAGGTCCTCCTGACGAGGAGGTGAGTCTGTGCTCACTGGGAGGGGTCATGGTATAGCAGTCACGAGAGAACTGAACTGGGCATTTTGTGAGCAAGTGGAAACCAAAATGCTGTGGGGAATCTCTCCACTCATTTTAAGAGGTACAGCCTGCTCTCTGCTGAAATCGCTCAGCTGAAGTGAGAGTGGAGTCTGAGTTCTTTGTTAGTGGGAGCAGAGAGCAGGTGCTGAGGTGGAGCAGCCTCTTCATGCTGTTCATTCTTGGTCTGCGTCTTCCTCGGGGTTGTCCTTGGAATGAGGCTCGTTGGAAGCCGAAAATGTCAAGATATAGCTAAGGTAATTTAAGACCTTAGCTAAATGACCTTGAGAGGTTCAGAAAAGAGTCAGGGTGCTGTCAGCGAGCTGTCCCAGTACCACAAGTATGGGCCACCCTGGTGACAGGAGGCAAAGAGGTCAGGAAGGCGTGTGTCTGGAGCCAGGTATCTGCCTACCCAGCACTGCTTACTCACTGGTTCAGCAGCAGTTCCTCATGGAGCTGCCAGGTAGTTACCCACATCGTCCTCTTTCTTTGTTGCTCGGTAGGATGGGACTCTAATTGCAACTGGCTCTGCTGACAGGAATGTGAAGATTTGGGGCTTGGATTTTGGAGACTGTCACCGCTCTCTCTTTGCCCATGATGACAGGTCAGTCAAATCCTACACCATGACCCTTTGGTCCAGTATAGAATTGGGGGGAGGTCTCCAGTGTTTGCCAAGTGCGTGAATTTGAACCTTTTTTCCTTCCAGTGTGATGTATCTGCAGTTTGTGGCAAAATCCCATCTCTTCTTCACAGCTGGGAAGGACAGCAAGATTAAGCAGTGGGATGCAGATAAATTTGAGCACATCCAGACATTAGAGGTAGGAAGTTGTGGAGGCTGTTGAAAGGAAGCATTATCCCTGTGTGAGCAACACTTCCCTGGTGTTCATGTCTTATCTCTTCTGTCTGCCACGCAGGGGCATCACCAGGAGGTGTGGTGTTTGGCCCTCAGTCCCAATGGAGACTACGTGGTGTCAGCATCTCATGACAAATCCCTGCGCCTCTGGGAAAGGACAAGGGAGCCACTTGTTTTGGAAGAGGAGAGAGAGATGGTGAGAGTGTCATCCTTCCTGCCAAAGACAACTTCCTGGCCTTTTTTCTTCCCAGCAGGCAGATTCCTCACTTTTCACTGTGGAAGAGTCTGGTTCCATGGTTGGCAGACTTGCTCATTATTAGCAGCAGCCTGGTGTTGAGGCCCCCAGGGTTCACTGGAATTTTCCACACGATGGGACTGTTGCCCTGAGCTGTCTGGAGAAAGCACCTCAGATGTTGCTGGTGTTCTCCTGTCTGTACTGCATTGCAGATGCCTGACTAACGTGCTCTATGCTTTGCTTCTCTCTTGCTTTCCAGACTTTTCTGGGGTTTCCTACATGTCTGTTGGCTACATTCTTCGAGCTTTTCTTATTCTTTTGTGCTCCTTTCAAGTCAAGTGTGCTTTGGAGGCAGTTTAGTAGGTGGCTGTTGTGGAGTGACGGAGAGTGCTGCTCCTGTTAAATTCAGTTTGTCTTGGGTTTCCCCTTCTCCAGATGTGAGAGGTCTGTTCTATCTCAGTAGCTGGCCCCAGAACTCAGGGATGCTGGAAGAAGCCATTTCTACTCCATTTGAGCATGTATTGTGAGGAGTTGTAGACTCACAGAAGGACTTCAACAGGAAGGAAACTCAGGAGGGCTCTAGTCCAACCCCATGTTCACTGCAGGATAACCTTAAAGCTGTATCAGACTGCTCAGAAACTTGTCTTGATACATGAACATCTTGAAGGAAGAAGATGTTCCAGAGCTGAACCACCCTTGGGCTTGGCAGCCACATTTGTTTTGTGTATTCAATTGGAAATTCCCTTGGAACAGTTTGTAACTCTTGTATTTTCACTGCGTCAGTCGGATGTTAAATAAGAGTGAATAAGAAACCTGCAGTAAATATTTTGGGTTTTGTTGTTGTTGTTGTCCCGGCCTGTTTGCAGAGAGCTGAGGTGACCCTTAGGCAGCAGTAATTGATGCCCAGTAGTTGGTGCACTAGGAATGATGGCAGTAAAAAGAGCAACAGAGACAGCTCCTCTTCCAGATGCCAGAAAAGTGTGCTTTGGGTGGTCTTGAGTAACAAGGTGGGCATGAACACACCAGTAATGAATTAGGCACTGATGGGGCTCTGTTCCTGTGCAAGATGCCAGACAGGAGGCTCTTTCCCCTTGCAGGTTAGGGCAGCCCTGGGACTTTTTTAGGCTTGTTTCCTCTGTGCTGTGAGCCAGGTAGGTCTGGTGCTGAATTGCTGTTGTCTCTGTCTCAGCTTGGTGGGCTGTCCAAGGGCTGTTCCTGCATCCAGAGCAGAGACCTTGATTACTTTCTGTCCAGGAGATTCCAGAGTCCTCTGTGGGGCTGGGACCAGGGACAAGTGGACGTTTTGCACTGGCTTTGTTGATCTCTGCTGATTTGTCCTGGTTTTGCAATGGGCTGCACGAAGCTGCAGGCTCCCTTGCTCAACCAGTCCGGAAGGGACTCGGACCATTTCTTGCTGCCTGCTCACCTGTATTAATGTGTTGTCTTCTCATCCATTGTAGCAACAAGAAGCTGAATATGAAGAGAGTGTGGCAAAAGAAGAGCAGCCTGTGGTGAGTTGCACCATTGACAGTACAAAGGCTGGACTAACTATTTTTGTAAGAGGAGAGGGTGATAATTTTCTTGCTTTGAGGAGGTGTGGGGGTACAGTGCTGCTGAAGCTGTGATTGTCCCATGATGCAGTTTAGTCTGGTACTTCCTATAGACAACTTCAGGAGAGCATATGGAGCTGGCCAAACTGCTGCACAGTAGCTTGTGGACACTGAAACCTTGCTGTGCCGTTTCCCTTCCTATCTCCCCAGTTCAGGTCCACACCAGCTCTGCACCAAGGCTGGGCTGCCTTCTGACAGCTGCATCCAGGTCCATGTAGTGCAGGATGGGTGGGAAAGCCTGATCCCTCTTGCTCAGATGCTTGGGTTGTGTTGCTGATCATTTTGACACAGATGGGAGCACTCGGCCTCGGTTGGCGGAACAAGAGGTGTATTGACCTGCCTTCCAGAGCTCAGTGTTAGCACAGCGCCTCTGTTCCTGAGGAAAAGCTGCGCACTTGGGAAATCCTGTATTCCCCCAGATAAATGACCAGTTTAGGGAACGGGGCTGATGTTGTTCTTAGTGTGGACTGTGGTGGGATGCAGAGAGTGCCTACATCTATCAGCTGCTCAGCTGCAGAAGGAGGGAGCTGCAAATTCTGTGTTTTGTAGGTGGCTGGGGAGACGCAAGGAGAGACAGGACTGGCAGGAAAGAAGACTATTGAAACCATCAAAGCGGTAAGGTTGTGTGGGTCCACCAGCGTTGCTTTGTTGCGTTACCAGTTTCTCAAAAAGAGGGGTGGGCTGTCACGGGGTCGGAGGATCAGTTTGAAGAGGAGTGACCTGTGCTGTGACAGAAGGGCAGATTGCTTCTGCCTGCAAGAGCAGTGTTCCTGCTCCATAGTCAACAGGGGAGGGGTCTGACTCTGGAGAGTCACATACCAGGAATTATCTCTCCAGGTGTCAGGTTCCTCTAGGTGCAGCTTTCTCTGCCTGTCACATCAGACAGACAGGGCTGCTCTTGCCCTTTGGAGTTTGCAGCCCAAAGGAGCACAAGGCAGCTGGGATATTCCCTAGGCATCCAGCCTTTCCACAAAGGGCTGCCCAGTCCTTTGGACATCTGTGGAAGGTGGAAATGTGTTGCAGTGCCTGAGGTGGGAGGTGTGCCAGGAAGGGGTGTGTGTGGGGGGTAATTTCAGGCCCACAGATTTCAAGCCTGGTGCTCTTGTAGGTACAGAGGAAATCCTTAATCTAAATAGTCCAAATGGCCTAACCCTGGCTTGTGTCTCAAAGGGGTACTGTTTGCTGGGGGAGGAGTTCAATGTCAAGGCAACAATTGAAGCTGCAGCAGAGAGCCCCCAAAGCAGTAGGAGGAATGTGGATAGTATTTGACATCTTTGGGACATTCTGGATGTGCTCAGAGTAGTGGTGCAGTCAGAAGCTGAGGTTATCTCTCTGAGTGCGATGTCCTGTGATGCTCTGAGTCAGCCCCTCTGCTTCCACCTCCATTTGTCCAGCTGGTCTTGGGCTTTGCTTTGGCTTGTCTGGTGTCACTGATGTGCCATTCTTGTGCCACACAGGCTGAGCGGATCATGGAAGCTATCGAGCTGTATAGAGAAGAGATGGCAAAACTAAAGGAACACAAGGCCATATGCAAAGCTGCAGGAAAAGAGGTAAAAGATTGAGGAATGTATCAATCCCAAGGTGTGTTGGGTGTATCCTTCCAGCTCAGGTGGAAAGGCTCAGCATACAGATAAAATCAAGACAAGTGGAAATATCAGAGTTTTGCTGAAATCTTTTGGAGAGCAGAATAGCACTGTGCTCTAGGGTGTGGTTAGTGGTATGTTCATGCCAATGATCTTTATGTTTAAAGTCACACTAACACATGAGTTTTGTCCCTGGGAGAGCATGCTGCTGCAAATTCATCCCAAAGCCTATTCTTTGCCTTCATCTCAGCACTCCTTGCTAAATAAGAGTCTGTGATGTAAGTGGCAAAATTGACAATTAAGAAATGGAAGAAAATGCATACATGTTTGAGTTAGTCATGTATACCTGAGAATAAGATTGCCTAGTGGCTGCAAATGAGGCCTTCAGCGATGTTCTGGGGAGGGTAAAAGTGTGGGAGTTGATGGAAGACACTTGATAAAAGCTCTCTTCTACTGTGGGTTAAAGTTTTCTCTGTGAGTGTGCATTTGTACACACATACCTTCCTCATTCTAACTCATTCTGTGTCTCCAGGTTCCCTTTCCTGTCAATCCCATCCTCCGTGCCTATGGAAATATTACCGTAAGTGGAATGTCCAGCCCACAGGCTGTGGTCTGTTCTCAGCTGGAGTGGGGCTGGTTCATTTGCTGGCTGAGCCAAAACACTGAGTTGCTGTGGGGAGGGAGGCCTACTTGCTTCAACTGGAAACGAAAACTCAGCACTTCTGCTGTGCAAAGTGAACACAGCTTGGTTTTTCTGTGGGTGGTTTGGTTTTGGTTTTTTATCTTGCATGTGTGTTACAGACGTTTAACCTCATCAGGGTTAAACATAACCCTTATGGTAGCCATGACCTTATCACATACCTTACCATGAGCCAGTGGTTTATAGTATTCCCCAAGATATATGGGAAAGCCAGTGCAAACCTTTCCTGTGTCTGAGGGCACACCCTCCCGCTGCCAGGAAGGTGCAGTTGCCATTCTACAGCATATATCAGAGGAGCTGTGCCATCCTACACAAAATACCTGAGTTTGTGTAAGGTTTTATATGTATAGTTTGCCTGTTTCACCAAGCTTTTTAAACAGTTTGTCCAAGATTCATTGAACTGAATCTGAGATGATATAGCTAGTTGAGTAGAAATTAGATTTTTCACAATACTCTTCACCAGTTTAGATTATCCTGAGAAGGCTGGGTTTATGTTTCAGGGAGGGAGAACTTCTCAGACTGGCAGCTGACAGAAGCTGAAGGTGTTTCCTCTTTGTTATATTCAGCTTGATCTGTCCATCTCACAAGATGTGATTGCGTGTTTTTGTCTGGGTGAAATGGACCTTAAGGCATGCGTTTATCCTGGAATGTTTCTTGATATGCAGAGGTGGTGTCTCTCCTCTATTACAGCCTTCTGCATATGTGCTAGAAGTTTTCAAGAAGGTCAAGTCAAGGTGAGTCCCCAGAGCCTTATTGCTGAACAGGTTTGTGACTGAGTACTGGATTTCTGGGCCCAGGACTGGCTGGAGTCCTGGAATGGTCTCTTGTGCTGGGTATGGGCAGTGCTAGAGAGTCTGGAGTTACTGTTCCTAGCAGCCTGTTTTGGGGAATGTACATGGAATTGGGGAACGGAGATTGCTGCTTCCATGGGGAGCGTTGGATGGAGCTTGTGTATGTGGGTTGGCCGCCTGGAGATGCGTGTGTATGTGAAGAGAATCTTGGGGGTGCTGAGGAGGGAAAATTGTGTGCCTGTTCCCTGTGTCAGGTGATGTCTGCTGGCCTGGGCTCTAGTCTGTGCAGCTGCAGTGTGCTTCGTGAGCAGCCACAGACCAGCAGTGATGCATGTTTAGCACAGCTTTTGAACCAGAACCTGCCTATACAGAAGTGTTGCCTGCTCATCTGTAGCAGTGCAGTGGTGGAGAATAATGTTTCTGTCCCTTTGCTTTCTCCTCAGTGAGCTGGAAGAGTCCCTCCTGGTGCTGCCCTTCTCCTACGTCCCTGACTTGCTTAGACTCTTCAATGAATATATTCAGCTGGGTTCAGAAGTTGAACTCCTGTGCCGAGCTCTCCTCTTCCTGCTTAAGTGAGTCTTTCATCTGCCCAGACAGATCTGCTAGTCTTAGTTTGGTTGCTATTGCTGTCCAGAACCTGGACCGAAGGAAGCCCTAAGAGTGTGCTGGTCAGTAATGGGCCTGCTGGTTCCTCTGGGCACCTCATTCTGGTGCATGTCATGAACTCGCTTTGTGCCATTTACGCGAACAGAGAGGTGCTGCAATATGTCACTGCCTTCTTTGTTCCCAGGATACATTTTGGGCAGATCACAAGCAACCACATGCTGGTGACAGTGATAGAAAATCTGAAGAAAACCACCATCTCCAGAGTCAGTGAGGCCCGGGTGAGTGTTGCACCCGCCCCTTTTCCAGGATATGAAATAACAGGATGGGCCTGTTATTTGTTCCTGTATGGGAGCGTGTGTTGTTTGGTGTCCAGTGGGAAAGTTGTTTGTGGGTCTGAGCACATTTCACCTTCCTCCTGTGAAAACAGGCTGCCTTTTCCTTATGTTCTTTCTGATGTGAGACTACCCAGTGATGAGCCTGTACTCATGCTCCCTCCCTAACTTACCCTTGGGTTTTTTTGATGTATGCATTTGGGCTTTGGCCTCGCTAGTTTCTAAATATGTAGGAGGTAAATAAGATCTCTATTTCTCTTGGGCTTTTCTGTGGGCTACTAGTCTCTCAAATAATACAGACTGTGCACCTTGTCAGAGGCAACTTCAGGTGACTGCCAGCAACTTGTTTTTCAGAAAATTCAGTGGATTATAGCTGTTCTTAAGAGAGAACTGTAGGGAACAGAGTGCAGGACTGACTGTTATCCCGCTCAAATGAAGTTTACATTTAAATAATGTTCCCTCATTTAAATCTGTGAATTGTGTTGCTTTCATCACTTCTTAGTAGAGGGTGGCTGGTGCAGGACCCTCTGACCCTAACAAGCTTGAGATGTGCCCAACAGTGTGGGGCTGCTCTGTCTCTACAGGATGTGCTGGGATTCAACATGGCGGGGCTCCAGTATCTGAAGAGGGAGATTGAGGCCAAGGATGAGGTGACATTTTTTGCGGATGCTACAGACCGTTTTGAGGAGAAGAAAAGGAAGAGGAAGAAGAAAGAGAAGATGGTTCTTGCAGTGCTCTAGCATTTGCTGCCCAAGATCCAGAGCACCTGGATGGGGTCACATAACCTCAGTGCTGGCCATGGAAGTGTTCATCTGTGATGATGTCCGGTGACTGGGACAAAGTCTGTCTCCTCCCCATGTGGTATAACCCAGCATATCACCCCAACTCAGAATGGTTGTCTCTGAGATGAATGCTCTAGTCTGCTGCAAATGTAAGCATTTGAACTATTTTTGAGGTGTCTGTCAAAGGTACCTGCTTTTCCTCCAGTGGAACACCCGTTAGAAATGGAGTTGATTTCTCCTGCAGAAGAGATCACCTCATTCTGGCAGTGTTGACCCGATGGAGTGAATCCAGCACGGGGACTGCTGGTGAGACCATGCCCTGTCCAGAGGAGGCAGCTGGCAAGATTTGATCCTGTTTTGACACCTGTTGGTGGTTTGTGGCAGTGCTTACAGCCTCTGGGCAAAGCTACCTGACTGATGCCAAAGTGTGAGAACATGGTCTGCAGCCACTCGCTTTTTACTGGGACAGGGAAAAATATGGCTGCACTGTATTAAAGACATATTTTTATATGCTTTATGTGACAACTTTGGTCATGGAGTTTTGTCCTGGTACTTCTCTAGTAAAGCCTCAACACAAAACCCTTTGTGTCAGTCCTCAAAAGAATTTTTTCCAGAGAATGAAATCTATGGGAGCAAATGAAAGGGCTGCCCTGCAGGATTGTACTGTTCCCTAGAGTTGGCAGACTGCGAATAAGATGCATGGATTGTTGGCATTGCATTTGCTCCAGTTCTTAGAAATTGCACTGAATTGTTGCAATGTTACACTCGTCCTGTATCAGATTTAAATGATTTATTTTCACAGCGGGGGCAGGATAAAGTGAGCAAGTCTCTGCTGCTGTTGGTAAGTTATTAGTTTGTAGTACATGCTGTCTTTTTTACCAGTAACCCCATGTTTGGTAGATGTGGTGGGGGCTGCTTCTGGGTACTTTGGTGACTGTTGGATTTACATGCCTGACTCGGGTACTCAAAGCTGAACTTCTTTCTAACCTGAGCTTCATATGGAGTTTTAATTGCTTCCCAGCTGTTAGTGACTACTGTCTTTGACTTAGGTTCTCTGTTACTAGCAATTATACACAAGGCAAACAGTTCAGTTGGTCAATCTTTTGGCAGCACCTCAGGTGTAATAACCACACTTCTCAGAACAACTGTTGTTAGTAAGTAACTTTGTCAGGGGCCTGATGGTTCACTTCCTTCTCCAGAGTCCGTATTTTTTTGTTGAGGCAGCACTTCATATTCTAATTCCAGGAGGTGGGTCTCGGACTCTTTATGGAAATAGCATTCTTAATATAGCTCTGCCGGTTGTTTCAGGGTGCCTTTGTAAGTTTATATTTGTCCAGACAGGGATGAAACTTGTGATCAAACAGCTCTGCTCAAACATGTCTCCATCCTGAACTGTTCTATTCTGATCTATTCCATCTTTTTGTGTTCTGTTTGTCTTGTGTTCCACTACTCCTCCTGAAGGAGACCACCATAAGTGGGATTACTATAATGGGAGGCAGAGGGGGCACTGTAGGATGATGAATTGTGTTGGTAACCTCAATTGACCTCTTGTATCCACATCAGCTGCTGCTGGAATGGGTTAGCCCAGTGGGGAAGCAGAAAAAGAGAAGTTTTACAAATGGAGGGGTGGCTCATGACACCGCAGTGCACCTTCGGCTGCAATGACTGAGGAGAGAGGTACCAAAAGGGGCAGGCTGACTCTTATGCCTCCATGTGATGTGTTCTGCTTACTTTAATGCAAGGAGATAAAAGCTGTGGAACCTAAATAATGAGCTCCTGTTTGGTGATCCTCTGGGAGGCCTGGGAGAAAAAAATACAGCCACGAGTGCTCATGAACTCAGGAACCAATGACAAGGATGCAGATGGTAGTCTCGAAGAGTGACTTGGGATGCAGAGTCATCATCTCATGATGATGACGGGTGTCTCCTCTGATCTAAGTTGGAAGAGTTGGAATTTCTTCATATTTGTCTCTACTGTCACTAGGATTTAGGAAGAATCCTTGGAAGAAAAGGTTTTTGAGGTGGTGGAAAATGGTTGTGCTCTCTCCACATGTGGTGACACAGGCTTCTCTATTGAACTTTCCCTCAGGTTCTCTGATTTGTTGTGCTTGTGATCAGTCTGTACCAGCAAGAGTGGCTTACTCTGTGCCTAGAATGCACTCCCAAAGGGGACTGATGTAGGACTGATGGCTTTGTCTGCAGAAAACTGAAAAAAACTGAAAAGCAACAGGGCAGAAATCAGCAAAGTTGGTAGCAAAATCATTGGTGCTGGAGAATCCTGGATCAAGGTTGATACATCTTCTTATGGTGTTTTCTCATCTGTGGGTAGGGCGTAAACAATGTCCACAGGTGGGTATCTGTTTTGGCACCTTCCTGAGCTGGCTTTCAGCTTGGGTTATATAGGTCAAATCTGGTTAAAAGAGCTGATGACAGCAGCCATGGCTGGTAGGGCACTGGAAAACACCAGTGCAGTACTTGGATGGCTACTGAGGGAGCTCAGCATATGCTTTAAATGGAAGTGGTCTGTCCTGTGCCAACACTCTGCTGAAATACTAGAATTCTGATGTCCTCGTGTCCCTCAGCTTGCCCTTTCTATGGTGAAATCCCCTGCATTTACAAACCTGAGCAGGAAAGCACTTGCTAAATGTGTTAACCTAAAATGTGTATCATTACAATATGTGTCTCACAGTGTGGACGGGAGAGCCCCAAACTGGCATTCCTATTTTGAGCTGGTGAAAGCTATTATTTAATCCCCAAGCATGGGATTCTCAGTCATTGTGAAGTGTTGAGAGAACAAGTCATCTGCATGTATCAAGGAAAATTCCCCATCTCTTGGGATATCACATGCTGGAAAAAGGATGAGGCACAGGAAACACCTCTTTGGAAATGAATTCATAAAAAGAAAGCAGAAGCGCACTTGGCTATACAGATACGGTGTCTCACAAAGAGACTAAGATGTTTCTTTTCACTACTGCATAAGTAGGGATAAAGAGAGGAAAAAAAAAAACCCATCTCTAAATGGCTTAGTGTTCTACCATGAAGAGACATGCAGATGAGCATTTGAAAATGATTGTGTTTGATAGAGAACAAGACGATATAAGCAGAATCCCCCTCTGTCACATGTAACTGCGTACTCACAATCCCCCCTGATGTCTGCAGCTAATTAAAGGTAGGTGAACACAGAGAAAATTTAAGCCTATGATAGTTAAAGCAAACAGGAACTTAAGAATGAGAAGACTAGAGCAGATCAGCAGCTCTTTCTTGAAGAATCCCAGTGGACTTCAGTGAAACCTGCTGCACACTCAGCATTTAAAAAAAGATTTCAGGTACCTCAGCACAGATTATAGAAACCAAACTCCTTTTAAAAACAAAATAAAGCTATCGGGAACCATTCAGCACTCTTCCAAAGTGCAGAGTATCAAACACTGGGGTTGAAGTACAGTGATTTTTTACACTGCACTTCAGACTGCCACGTCAGAAAGCTGTGCAAATTTTGGACCACCTTTCCCATTGATAGGGAACAGCCAAAATATTTATTCATGTTAATCCGATTAAATAAATGAAAAAGTCTACACTGGGATGTTTCCATAACATTGGACTAAAGTTCAGGTATTTCAGTATTGCTGATCTTCATGTTGTTCTTCTAGGGCTCTGACCTGTGGCGAAAGAGGAGAGAAAATTAACATGAAAGGAAAGAAAAAACCAAGACCACCCAAACCCCAGCTCTTCCTTTGTGCAGTGGTTGAAGCAAACCCAGTAATTATGTCCAGATCCTTTGCAAGTGTTGTGTGAGTGCTGTGATTGCTACAGGCAGGCTTCAGTAGAAGTCTTGCTCTTGGACTGGAACGTGCAAAAGGGTTCTCACATGGGCTTCAACTAGATTATTTGCTTTTATTTCACAAATTGAGTGGCATAAAAATTATGACCATGAGTACCAAGTGGTAAGAATCTACTTAAAATACTGAAGGCCTTCGTGGGCAGCTCCCTATGCAGTATTTGAGTATATTAAGAGAATCTTTGTGAAATGTTTTAAATATAAATGAGAAATAACTGAGAAAATACAAATGAGATATATGACGACGTTTGGTCAGATGATGCTTCACCAGTGATTTTTGCTTGTTCACCTCTACTAGGAAGTGTGGCAAATTTGTGATCAAGTCTACTTGCAGGGAAGTTTCTGGTGAGAGAATCATTGGTCTGGTGATAAGGAAAGGGAAATTAAAAAATTTGCCATGGTGCCTCTGCAAAGACTTAACTGTTTCTATTCTGGATAGTTGAACAAGACTATTTAACCAAATCCAGGAGTTAACCTAGGAGTGTCAGTATTTCATGTTCTCTGAGACTAAACCAACCAGTCCAGATCTCCTTGACACGTTTGTGATGGATATGGTTTTGAGTGCAGGAGACTGTGGGGAGGAATATCTGATGAGGCATTTGGTGCAGTTGCTTGGGTAGCATTGGGTAGCTGTAGTCAGCTTCAGTAGGAATTATCAATTCACAAACAGTCTTTGTCAGAAAATTTTTCTGTGTCAATTTCACAGAAAATCTTTGTCAGAATTGCCTATGGGAACAGCAACTATGATTAGCTGGATTAGCCACGTGGGAGGAGAATACCATGTAGTTAATTTTTCTCCACTTGGAGCTTTTAATGGGAGATGACACTAATCAGAATTTCTGTTGGAACAAGGGTGTCTCACTGAAATGTGAACTGACTGGGTAAGTACTTCACTTCCATTTAAATACGAAGTGAGAGAAGTTTGTCAAAATCACCTTCATGGATAAGCTCCCTGTTGCAAGCCCCTAAACTGGAAAACATTGAATTTGCTGTTCTTCTAGATGATAATTATATGTTACACTGGGGGTAAAATTCCACACTGGAAAAGGTAAGAAACAGGAAAAAGAAACATCCTATGTGTGATGTACTCTGGACAGTCCTAGAGCAGATGCAGCAGAGGACATGTCTCTCAAAGAAGTTGCTTTTGAGAACTGAGGTGGTCACTTTTCTTTTTCTCCAGAGGAGAGGAAATGAGATACAGCTGGGATTTATTTTACTGACTTCTAAGATAACATGCCAGACCTACAGATGTTAAAAGCTGGGAAAAAAAAGATGATGTCAGTGTTACACACATGAGGCAAATGGTGACTCTTGAGCTGGGAGGAAACATCCCTAGGGTTGCTGTTTATGAACTGTCACCATGGATTGTGTTGTAGAGTGCTGATATGGGTGAGATGAAACACCAGCCTAATGTTAAACATGTTGCCTGGTGGTTTGAGGAGAAATTCCTAATAACGCTGTCTTGTTGGCAGGGAAGACTTACCCATTCTCCATACAGGCCGATTCTGTAAGGTTACAGAAATGCACTGTTTCAATCTATATGTGCAGAGGGCTGTGTGTGCTTGAACTTGTCAATTTAAGGTTGCCCTGTCTTATCTGTAAGACTCCTGCCCCTTATTAGACTTGCTTTCACTGCTAACGGGTCAGAAGTAAGAGGTGGTTTTAGAAAGTGAAGAATGTTAAAGAGAGGCTGATTTATTAGGGCTCGACTGCAACAAATTTAGCCTCCTGCTGCCAGAAGGCTCATTGACTTGTTTAATGTGGAGACAGTTCAGTGAAGGATTTGGGACAGGACCGGGGAAGGTTTGCTGTGACCTGAGCAGCTGTAGCAATCCATATGTCTCTCACAGTGAGTCCTTTGGTTAATGTCATACACTGTTTCTCTCCTCTTAATTAGTCATGTCTGTGTGATGTTTGCATGATAGTTTGCTGTCAGTTGCACAAGGTTTGTTGATGAGATGGACCGGGAGCCAAGAGGAGGTAAAAGAACCATACTTTAATTTACAGCTGGTATCACTGCATCCAGTACGTACATTAACCGGAAAGCTTTCGGGGTAGTGTAATCCGGAACTGCTGCTTGGAGCTTGTAGGAACTGCCCAGACTGTTGCTGCCATCCCACCCTGGGGATATCCTTGTGGTCGGCACTCATAAATGTCACTGGTTAACACAGGTGGAATAGCATGTTAAGGATCTAATCATTTATGTAACTAACATGTGTGGGGGCTGGAATGAATTCTGGAAACAAGGCTGTAAAACAACTTGAATCTGGACTTCCTGCCCTCAGCTCAAAGATTAAAGACCAGGTAAAATACTGTTTTGGCGGCTGGTCCGGAACTGTGTGCCTGAGGACTAAGTGAGTGGAAACAGAGCAGCGGCTTTTCTTTTTATGCTGCTGTGCCACCAGTCCTGGCTAGCTCAGCTCCATAATAATGGTTATGAAAGGCTTGATTGGGCCACTATGAAGTACATTTGGGGAGTTTGAATTATGCTTCCAGAGCATATAAGGCCTTAATGGAGTTGCTGTTAGCTAGTACTCTCCTCAGTTGCAGAGGACCCTGAAGTTGTTCTTTCTTTGGTAAGGGTGGCCCTTACCAGGAGTGGAGTTTCTGGTGTATTTGGATGCACCATGCCTTGCTACTATGTTTATAGGTTTCCAGAAGACCTGTTCTCTGAGGCTTTTATAAGTGTAAATTTGATTGAGTCAAACAGAACTTCACACTTTCTTCTGAACTTGCCCTTAAAAATCAGACTGTAATTTTATCTAAAAAAAATAATTACAGGTTCTGGAGCACAAGGGAAAGAGAAATAATAGTTCTTGACTTTGCTGGGTTTTTTTACTCTATCTCTGCCCTCTAATTAAAGCCCACTGATCTGGGCTGATCTCTGGCAACATTCAGGCACTTCCGTGCTTGTGCCTCTCCTGACACAGGGATTGTCTCATTTGTCTGTATAGTATCCATATTTTTGTTGCCCATGAGTCTATACCACCATATGGGTTCAAAAATACTATAAAGGATTTCCATCAGGGGTGGTGGGAAAAGAGTTCCTATTATTTTAATTTATTTTTGTAAAAGCCACATCTTTCTGAGCTTAACATTCTTCCTTTCCCCACTTTTCAAAACCTTGTTACTCTGATGTAAATTGCTTTTGGCATCAGAATCTTAAATTGCTCATTTGTTATGCTTTTGAAAAGACCCATTTGTGTGTTTCTGAAAAGGACAGAAAAGCTTGCTACCTCAGCAGCCTGCACTGGAAATGATGTTTAAGGCTCCTGACAGGTGGACGGTCCCCAGGGTTGATGCTAGAAGGTGGGTATGAGAAGTAAGATGACAAAGGATATTTGCTGTCACAGGCAGGAAAAGAGTCTCTGTTTCTGTTAATATTTCAATATCATGGGAAATTTCTTCAAGGCCACCAGTATCTTCCCCTCCAATTACCATGGCAAAAATCTCTATCTCCAGTTCAACCTGCAAGCCTGCTGCCACCTAGGAGAGACAGAGGATTACTCACAGGTAACGTGCATGTTTCATACATGCAGTATGGAGCGTGTATGAAAGGACTTCCCCCTCCAGCAGTCCTTGGAGCTGGTTCTTGTTCTGCACTGTTTGATGAATTTAAAGACTTGGTGCCCAGCACACATGATTGTGCTTGCCAGTATCTGTTTCACTAGAAAGATCTGTACAAAACAGTGTGTCTTGGCATTGCAGTTTGAAAGAAAACTGCCAGGTGCCTGCATTTTTTTTTTCATGGAATCATGGAATTGTCAGAATTGGAAGGGACCTCTAGAGATCATCTAGTCCAACTTCTCTGCTAAAGCAGGATTTCCTTTTAGGTTTCAGAAAGAAAAGGGGAAGGTCCCTGACAACATCCTTCTCTCTAAATGGGAGATAGATGGATTTGATGGGTGGACTGTCCAGTGGATGGGGAATTGGTAGTAGTCAATGGCTCAATGTTCAGACGGAGATTGGTGACAAGTGCTGTCTCCTCATAGGTCCTAACTGGGACCAGTACTGTTCAGTGTCTCCACAAATGACACAGAGAGTGAGATTGAGTGCAACCTCAGCAAGTTTTCAGATGACACCGAGCTGAGTAGTGTGATTCACACACCTGAGGAACAGGATGCCACCCAGAGGGAGCTGGACAAGCTCAAGAAGTGTGTCCATGTGAAACTCATGAGGTTCAAGAAGGCAAAGTTTAGGGTCCTGCACTTGGGTCAGTGCAACCCCCTGTATCAATATGGCCAGGAATGAACGGATTGACAGCAGCCGTGAAGAGAAGGACATGAAGGTAGATGAAAAAGTGGACACGAGCCTGCCACGTGTGCCAACTGTGTTCTGGGCTGCATCAAAAGTAGTGTGGCCAGCAGGTTGAGGGAGGTGATTCTGCCCCACTACTCTCCTCTTGTGAGACCCCACCTGGAGTACTGTGTCCAGCTCTGGGGTTCTCAGCACAGGAAGGACATGAGAAGGTCCGGAGGAGGGCCTCGAAGATGATCCAAGGGCTGGAGTACCTTTCCCATGAAGACAGGTTGAGTGAGTTGGGATTGTTCAGCCTGAAGAAGAGAAGGCTCTGGGGAGACCTTGTTGCAGCCTTTCAGTACTTAAATGGGGCTTATAAGAAAGATGGGAACAGATTTTTTTTGTGAGGCTTGTAACAACAGGACAAGGGGTAATGGCTTTAAACTACAATAGATTAGATTTAGACTAGATAGAAGGAAGAATTTATGAGGAGGGTGGTGAAACACTGGAAGAGGTTGTCCAGAGAGGTAGTAGATGCCCCATCACTGCAAACGTTAAAGATTGGGTTGAACAGGTCTCTGAGCAGTCTGATCTAGTTGAAAATATTCCTGCTCATTGCAGGGGTTAGATGACCTTTAAAGGTCCCTTCCATCCCAAACTATTCTATGATTTTTAAATACTGACTTGCAGGTAGGGCTCTGGACGAGGAGGTTTAACTTGCATTCTGGCACTGCCTCCTTGCATAAGTCATTGCTTCTTGATTCCATGCCGGTAAAAGCACTAGCAAGAATATTGCTTGATATTATCTGGATGCTGCAGGGATACTGGCCAGCACAATATTTATTCAGATACACCACACAAGTGAAGAAAGAGACTGAATAAAAGCAGAAAGTATGACAGCTTCCTACTTAGTGGGAACAATTTCATATGCCATGGTGCTTTGCTAGATAAAGACTTAAAGTGGAGAATAGCTGCAAGCAGGAAAAGAAATGGTTGAGGCAAGAGTTTACTAGGTTCAGCTCCTGAAGGTATTATAGGACAGGGCATAAAGTCTAGGCATAAGATAGCACAGATGTAACACCCTAAATGTGGGAAAACTCAGAGGTGGTGGTAGAGTATCCTGTTTGCTTCAGAAAAGCTCTCCTTAACCTCAGAGCTTGACCGGCTGCTTTCCACTGAATTTACTGGGTTTATGGGTCTGCATTCCAGTGCAGGCTCTGAGATTTAGAATGCACAAGGTGCTTGGTGGAAGGCAGTATCACTTCAAATAACTTTTATACAAATGATGTACCCTGCCAGCTCTATTCTCAGTCAGCTGGTATGAGAGGACCCTTAGGTGGCCTGAGGGCCAGCTGAATCTAGCAAAACTCAAAAGATCTGCTGAGTAACCTACGGGTCCTGGTGTGTACATCACTCTCAGTCCTGTGTGTGGAGGTGGTTGCTTCACCCGAAACCTGTTAGAAAGAGAAGAGAATCAGTTTGCCAGAAACTATTTCAGGCAGGCAGAAGGCACTGCTGGGAAGCAGGCCATCTGCTCTTCCTCTACTTGTGCAAATGATAGCAGAAATTCTTAGGTCATCCTTCATGTCACAATGTACAACTTGGGCTACAACAGTATTCAGAGCTTCTTGCCAAGGCTCAGATTTCCAACAACAAAAAAAATCCACACCAAGAGAGCAGATTAATGGGCCAAAGAGCTTGTTATGTTGGTCCTTACAACAGAATGTGAAACAGCAGCATCTAAGCCTGCAGGCGCAAAGGAAGCTGATGTACAAATTACATCTTCTTGGCAAACACCTGTGTGTTGCATACCCAGAAGTCCTTACTGATCTTTATTTAATGTCCTTTGATATGATTCTGTTGCAGAAGAAATGGTTCTGGTATAAATTTTGTGTAAATGTGTGATTTCATAGTACCCACTAAGGCAGTAGTTTCACTTCATATCTCACTGTTGGTGAGATTTTGCACACATAGTTTCTGTTTAGATCTCTACAGATCATCAGAGCAGGTATGATCTCTACTTTTGCACAGCTCTAGACTTTATCTTGTGCTTTTTCATTCCTGCCTGAAGAACAGTTACTGGCATGCACTTATACCAGAATCTGTTAAAGGAAGGGCAGTAGAAGAGGAATTCCTAGTATTATGGCTCCATCTTATGGAAAGCTCTGGCAGACTTAGAAACTGGCTGTCAGAATTCCTCCACTTTCTCTAGAGCACTGGCTGTTTTGAGAAACATAGGATGCCCCAACAAGTTCTGGCTATGGTATGGACAGTTTGGAAGTCACATAGTTAACTACTGACCATGTCATGGAAACGTTTTGGCTTCAGCATGAGGCAGACTTAGCTCAGAATTGCCCACCATTGGCTCTGCCCCTGCCCTCAGCATGTTCTGCTGTCATTCAGCCGCTAGTTCATCACTTAGCTCTCCTTTCAAAGCATCAAGTAAAAGGCTTAAAAGATAAGCTGGACTTATCAGAATCATGGAACTATTTTCCTAGACTCTCTACATACAGCACCCTGGATGAAAGAAGAAAAAAAAAGAAGTAATGTGCACAACCTGAGCTTTAGGCTGTTGGTATGCAATCTGCTGATTTATCATGGCATGCACCACAATGCTTTAATGTGCATTAAAGGAAAAAAATGGCTCTAATTAGGCTCATTAAAAAAAAAAAAAAAAAAAAAAAAGGTAAAAATCTCTGGCATCCTGATGGAAGAAGCTGCACAGTAGTCTCTTAGCTGGTCCTGAACAGATTTCTGAAATGCCCAGCTGGCTGAGCACTCACAAGATGTCATGATGATCCCAGCAGGGTATGTCTCCTGTGAACTCCTCTTTTAATGATAATTAGCTACCCAAGGAGGAGGAACAATAAATGTCAGACATAAATGTTTGTGTTTATTTCATTCCAGCACTGTGGTACCATAGTAGAGGGATGCTGTGACTGCTGAGATGGTGTCACTGTGGCACCTCTCTCGACTCTCTTTTTAAAGAGGGCTTCAAATTCTAGGTCACCTGCATCCAGAAAAAAGGATGTTTGACAGGTGCTTGCACATGCGAAGAGTGCTCCAAGAAACAGCACCCAGAAGCTGCAGCAGTTCAGGGCCATGAGACTTGCACATTCAAGCCCAAGAATGTTTAATCCCCTCCTTAACTCTTTTCCTTATTCGGTGCTAAAGTTGCAGGAAAATACAAACATCAGCGCTAAGAGGAAGAACCATCTCTTGAACAACCTAGACCAACATGACAGTAGGATGTTTATTTCCATGCTTTCAGTTAGCCTCCCTCTCCTGAGACCTGTGGGTCTAGCAGAAAAAAAGACCCAAGAGTAGTCTAACCCTGGCTTACTCTTAAGTTTCCAAGAAACAGTATGTAACTGTCCATTAGAACAAATGGATGAGGTTGGCCTAAACAGCAGCTTTCAGTTAACTGCTACATAAACTAAGAACCTTTCCAGCGGCAGTAGGTAATTGAGAGTAGGTGGTAGTGAGAGGCTGACATTGGAAAACTTTGATGGGAATAGCTATCTTAGAACACAGGAATTTTAAAAGCTTAGTTTTGGCTTTGGGGCTTTTGAGCCATCTGAAATGAAAGCTTCACACCAAGTACTGCAATTCTTGAAACCATCTGGAGGGATCACAACCACTCAAATGAAACTATTTTGAATTGACAAACCTTAGGTGGAGCTCAGAAGCTGTAAGGATTTAGAGACCATAGTTGCAACCTCTCCTTTAAGCTAAAAATTGAGGTACATATGGCACAGCTAAGGCAAGTGCTGTTGAGCAAACTGAGTGGGAGGAATAAGCTTTGCCCAGTTCTGTCAAATGGACAGCCCCTGGGAGGACAGGGGTCATAAGCCCAGCCGTCTGAATACTGCTAAAGTACAACCACTGGAACTGTGCTGGTGCAGGAGTGACTGTGTGAACACACGTGCAGTCACCCAAAAGGGGAATTCTAGTACAGAAGGGCAATCCTAAGCATCTTCTTACTGTATTTATATAGTCTTTAAATTGCAGCTGGGTAAATATGATAATTTCCTGTGATTTATCATGCAGGGCAAGAGACAATCTGTTGGACTGCAGATTTAGAAATGAACTTATCTTCACCTGACTGGAACACCATGGAGTGCTTATTTGTACCACACACTGTAGGGTGACAGTCAGTAAGGGAAATGTGTGCATAAGTAAATGTCTTATTTCATTCTCATCCTCTGATTTTTTTTCCCAGTGTCATCACTAGAGCTGTTTCTCAATGCAGCTAAACACATGGGTCTGCCTGAATAAACCCGTGCCCATTTAGACTGTCTGACTTAAAACATCCAGCAACATTTCCCAAAGCGAAATGTAATACTGCTTACCATGAAAGACTTTTGGCCCCTGAACCTGAGAACTTCAATATGAACCAGTAAATCATCTGTGACGGGCCAGGACTTTGCATAGAGGACCTGGTGTTCCTTACTGCTTTCCACCTTCCTAATAACACTGATATGCAAATAATGCTAAAGTTTTTCTAATGTTATCTTCAATCCTCTGTCCAGTCAGTCATTATCAAATTATTTCAAATATAAAAATACCACTTATTATCTCATGTTAATCAGATCAAAAGGTTGACAATTAACAAGCAATGCATATTTGGACAGTTAAAAACCAAGATACTAAAAAATCAAACTAACCTTGAGAAGTTCACACCAACATTCTTTAGGATCACAGTGGTTGCATAGGTGGAGCCTTCCTTTAGCACTCCAAGCATCACTCTGGGTGGAATGAGATGGAAGCTACTAAGATGCTGACTTCTTGTTGCAAGAGAAGATGTGTTGACCTTTCCTGCAACAGGATCCTCTATCTTTGAAAACAGAATTAAAATATTAGAGAACAGAGAAAGTTAGTGGCCATCAAGTTAGGTTCAGAGTTACTTAACCTACATTTGACCTCTGTTCACTCATCCAGAGGAAGTATAAAAAGACATCCTAATTTGTGGAAAAACTGAAGAGGCACTTCAAATATTGTTGGCAAATTTACATTGGTTTGAGTTTTCAGACATATAAAGCCACTGAGATGTCCCAAGGGGGACGGACGAAGCTCTGCTCTTTTGGAAATCAGAGTTTTCTTGTGGGTGCCTAGTGCAGAACTATGCTTTTGCCATGTAAGTTTGTCCTAACAGTTAAGAGGGAAGGTACTTTTAGAATTGCCAATAACCTTATACATAAATTGCAACCTCTGTGTTTCAGGAAACAGGTTTATAACATCTTCCTGTATTGCTCCAGAGTGAAGATTTTATGCAAAAGAGATGATTGAGAGGATATTAATATTAACTAAAAAGATGTTATTTTACCTTTTTATTTGGTATGGAATTTGGTTTTCTCCCCTGAAGGGATGATGGTAATCTCACTTTCTCTCTCCTTGGCTGTCCTGCAGCATTCACCAACAGGCTCTGAACTTTACGTTGAAAGGGTATGTCTTGTGATCTTGCAGCCTTGTTTAGATCTGGAAAGATTTCCAAAACCACAAAAAACTAAGCATCATATTCAGCCTAATCCTGAAATTCTTGTTCAGATTTTTATTTTCTATGAGACCATTTGATTAGCACACAGACAGAAGAACTGGTCTCATTTTTAAGAGATCAAGAAAAGCATTAAGAAACTCTAGTAACAGTAGCAAGGATTAAAACTTAACTAATAAGTAAATTTATACAGTATTTTTTAGAACAAATTAGTTGGAAGCATCTCAGTGGGATCTCACAATGAAGATATGAACACCTGTGAAAGTGATTGAAACCTGAAAAGGAGGTATAAAACCCCAAGCACTAAAATGGAGAACATTGCTATTCCAAAGGCAATGCTTGCACAGCACAATGATCAGTTGTGCAGGAACACCCTCGACAGCCTGGTCAAGTCAAACCTCTACATCCATATAACAAATTCCAGTCCAGGCCCCAAAGCAGTACAGGTCTGCCAGCACAACGAACTAGGAAGCCCTGTCTCTGAGCAGGATTTATCATCTTGGGTGCAACAATTAATTCATATGGATGACATATATGATTCTGACTCTGGGGTTAAGATGGTCTTAGCTATCTTTTAATCTTTGAACTGTGCTCTATTGCATAACGGAGATAGGCTGAGCACAGGGATAGCAGGGCAACTTATATCTAAATACACCTTCTTTTGCTTGACAGCCTAAGACTCATGTAGTTTATTATGAAGTCTGATAACATCTGAAGCAAAAATACAAGACAATTATGGTGACTCTCTTCTCACCAGAGGTCAAACTCCAGATCAATATTTCATACAGAAGGGAATTATTTCTTTTTTCTTCATTTTGGACTGCAAGTACTGTCTAGCTGGAATAATGTCTGGTCAGCTAGTCCTTGTGAGGAGGCAGAAATGTTATTTGAGAATAGTAACTTCTCTAGATTCTTCTCATATTTCCAGATAACAGAACTGCAGGTGGTAAGAGAGGTGCTTCCCACTTACACAGCACATAGCCCAGAGCATCTTAAAAAAAGCTAAGCGTGGACATTAGGGAAAAAAACACTAGCATTTCTTGTTTTTCTTAAAAGTAAGGAACATTTATGCTTTGGCATTAGAAGTTACTGTAGTTCTGACATCTGTCTCTCTACACGCACCCTCCCCTGACCTCTTCAAGCTGCTGTTCCTTTGATCTCATACCCTGTGGCTCTGGAAGCACAGATTAGTACATCTACCTCAAAATCTATAGATTATGCATAAATAACAGAGGAAATTTAGCAAGTTTGAGGGCAACAGCTCTTGCAGAGTCCCACTGCTAAGAAAGGGTACCAGTATGTGTGGAAGGGAAAGGAAGAGGAGAAGAGAAGCTGTAATTATGGGATGCAAGAGAATATTTTGCAAGTATGCACTGCTAAAGCTCAGCTGGTGTGGCTTTACGTGACAGCCAAAGGTTTGGTCTAATTAGGCTGAGGATCACCACAAGCAGATGTATAAACAGAGTGAATGACAACAGATGTAGCAAGGAAAGCAAAATGGAACAGGGATGCTTAAATGGCAAAGACCATTTAACCACAGCAAACTTTGTTCTAGTGTCTTGAATGCAGGCTTGAATGAGCAGGAAAAATGGCTTGTGCAACTTTCTTTTAGTAGAGAAAGTACTTCTTGGCTTTGTCTGCATTTCTACCATCCCTAGTCCCCATGTTGTTATAGCAGTCTTCTAAGATGGAGGAGAGAATCTCTCCTGTTAGTTTTATACCTCCCTCCTTTTCTGCCAGTCTTGCATTAAGATGTATTCAGAATGCTGAACAGAGCTAGGTGGATTTAAAGTTCTATTGTAAATATTTTGTCAAGAGTTCTGAGAAGACAGATATTAACCTGCTCCAAACTACATTCTGTAAGGCAGATTTACCTCTTGTGCTGCTGGGACTTTCATTTTGTTTGGAATGAGCCTGCAGTGGAAGCCCAGGTGAAGGTGAGGAATCACTCGTGGTACTGAGACATTCAGACGCTATAGGGAAAATAATGCAATTCTGTGACAAGTGTTTTTCATGATCATCATCATCATTTTCATAAACACATGAAAAAAAAATAATCACAGTGACTTTGGCACTTTAATTTAGACAACCTTTGAAAGCTGTCTATGTAACTGGAAATAGCTAGGTAAGTTCCACATGTGGTGTTCTGCTCCACTGGATAACAAGGACCAAAAATACGTAATTTGTGATTAGTCATTTCTTGTTCTCTGGCTGAGCAATAAGCTATAAAGGGCTAGTGGACAATCCAATTCATGCCTTCTGGTGATTGCAAAATGAGGAAATATGGGAATCAGTGGGGCTCTCGTAAAGCCCCATGGAGGACTGCTTTCCTGCTAATGACTCTTTGCTGTGTATGATTTAATTTCACTATGTCATTTCAGCAACTCCTCAGGGCTGTTTTTCAAACTGAACTGAAGTATTCCTCTCAGTGCTGTAAAGCTCAAACCTAAGATGATGATTCGCTCTTTCACTGCTTCCTGCCATCCACTCACTGCTTTTCTCCTATATCCTCCAAAGTATCCTTAGCCTGCATGTTTCCCATTCCATCCTTCTTTTTCCCCAGTCCCCAAGCTGCCCCTCTTACCATTGAGTTTCAGAATTCCATCCCCCCTTTTTTCCCTGCAGTTATATTAGTCTTTTTTTTAAACTTGGCCTCAGATAACTTGACATCAGATAATGTAATCTTAAATTTAACTGCAATATGAAGTGAGACAACTGGATAAAACAATAGAGAAAATACTAAAATGTTGCCAGGCAGTAGATTACCTCTACTGGGTTTTTTTAACATCTCTAGAGGGAAATTTTCACTTTGCTTTTTTTGAACTCGAGGAAGTTCCATAGACAGTGCTTCCACATCAGGAAACTAGAGAAGGGAAAGAATTAGGGCTTAGGTCTCCCAGCTGAACACTTAGAAAAAAAAAATACAATGGACACCCCTCTTCCCCCTCTCCTCACCTCCTTCCACCCCAAAAAATTAAAAAAGGGGAGGGGGGGCAGAAAAAGAAGGGAGTTGCTAATAAGCAGAACCAAGACCAGGCTGGATGGGGCTTTGAGCAACCTGCTCTAGTGGGAGGTGTCCCTGCCCACGGCAGAGGGGTTGGACCTAGATGATCTTCAAGGTCCCTTCCAACATAAACCATTCTACAATCCTATGATTCTATAGTAACTAAAAAAAGGTATGCATAAGTTCACCTCATATTCCAAAGTACACCTTTGAGTATGCTTTATGTAATTAACAGCATTTATTCAGTGAGACTACAACAGGAAAGATCCCAAGGCCACCTTTAACCCAGGAGGGTTAGTCTTACTAATACCCTTTCTAGTTTTCAGACAGAGGTATCTGAAGGATAAATGAAAAGACTTGACGTTCACCTTCTGCTCCAAATCAGACTCTTGCCAAAGTTTATGTAAGGAATCTATGTATGGAGTTTGTGTCCAATAAACATATACCATCTCTAAGATGGTTTCCTTTGAAAAGGGCGTATAATTCCCAAGATTAATTCTGCCACAACTGTCCTCTGTAATGGTTTCTTGAGATAAATTGAGGCTGAGATATAAACCCACAACTGTTTTTGTGGGAGTGTGGCAAAAAGTACCTGGCCTAACACAAACTCGTACAGTTTTCTCAGCTACATTACCTTTTTCAGGAAAAACTCCTTGCCGAATTCTGATTCAAAATATGGAGGAATTATTTTGTTTCTTATTGCCATTAAGAACCTCTTTTCTTCATCAAGTTCTTTCCTACATAAGTTTTAACATCGTTGATAAGGAAAAGGAAGAAAAAAGCATGATAACCGAGTTCACCTTGTTTTTCAGTATTACGTTTAAAATATTGAGAAATGGAATTGATAAAGGCACAGATAAATGGAGAGTGTTGTCAGCAGGTCCAGGGAGGCAGGGAGATGAACCTTCCCCTCTACTCAGCACTAGTGAAACCAGATCTGGAGTACTGTATCTGATTCTTGGCTCCCTGATACATGAAAGACATGGACTTACGGAATTAAGTCCAGAGACAGGCCACAAAGATTATTAAGAGCTTGGAGCGTCTCTCATATGAAGAGAGGCTGAGAGAGCTGGGACTCTTTTGCCTTGAGAAGCTTCTCAAGCTTCAAAGACATTTATCTGTGGTTCTATTTGAAAAATCAGATAGGATTTGTAGAATACCTGAATCTTAGCCTTTGACCAAGAATCAACATGTGAAAATAGTAATATGAATTATTTTCCATGCTGGTGGCAGAGTCAGAAAAACCCCCACAAGATTTCTGACTTCAGCCTTGCTTTAAGTAGTGCAAGTTAATAGCAACACAGCTAGGTGTTGAAAAAATGAGAGTTAAACCATCCATTCAGCATTTTTGTTGCAGAAAACACTCCATTATTTGGTAGCAAACCACTGGACCATTACCCAAGACCTAGTGAAATCAGTATCAATCTTTCTAAAAATCAGACTTAAGATGGCTCTTAAAATCATTAGTTTTCTGTCCTACTAATGCTATTACCTGTGCTTTTCTAGTCTGCTCTGCCACTTGGAGACTGGTGTTACTCCTTCTGGGCTGAAAGATCAAGGAAGAAAAAGGCAGTAAAAATGAGAAAACTATAAGCACAAACATATTTACAAGATAACACTGGAAAGAAAATGCTCTCTATGAAAGGATATTATATTAACATCTCAGGTGACTCCTGACTTGGACTTGTAGTATGGTTTGCGGCAAAATTCTTTCTTCATATCTGCATTTTGGTTACACTATTCAATCATAGAAACCCTCAAAATACTTTTCCAACACATTTTAGAGTATCTTTGAGATAAGGAAAGAGAGGCGCAGAGGGGAAAAAAATTACAGGAAAAGCTAGTGAAACATGGCTATGTGTATCTAGAGATCTGGGTTCTGGTCCTTAATGACAGTCAGCACATACCTTGTACTGTACCAAGTACATCACCTTGCCCGTTGTGCTTGGTTCCATCCTTTGTGTTATTTATATTTGTATCAGTTTTCATTTGTCTATCCTACCTGAACCTCTGTTGTTGGTCCTCTCTTTGAGTCGTGAATGTCTTCTCTGTGTGACACTGGTGACGAGAAGCCACTGCCTGTTCATACAGCTCAGTTATGTGAACTGTAAGGTAAAGAGTATTATTGGAAGTACGTGTTCTGCTATGTGTAACTAATAATAAACAAAGAAGGATATATTTTTAATGCTTCTTTCTGTCACACAGATTCGTTGTCAGTGTGAAGGAAAAGGAAGACAGAACCTCATTCCAAAATGAAGTTCAGAACATGAACAGATAGGAAATTAATTTGATTCAAGGGAGAAAGAACCTGAAGCAGATTACGTTTATATCCCTACCCTGCATTTCCTGAAATATCTTTATGTGCTCTCAAGATACAAATCAAATACCTGTGAATAGGAAAAGTTGCTGATATTCAGCCAGTTTCTGACTGGGGAGCAACATTCCATGCCTCTGTCTCCAGCTGAAGAAAATACTGTGGACTTTCAGGGACCTTCATTTCTTTTCGCTTACTTAAGTTGTGCTTAATTGTGGCTGTGAAGGAGCCATGATCAACATTCTCATGGAAGGAATTACTAGTTCAATATGTATAATGGAGAAAAGCTAATCTTTCAATATTTAAGACTGTGACCAGCTTTGGGGCTTTACTAAAGACTTTCCCTGTCCTCTGACAGCTTCAATAAAATGTCTCACTTGCTTCATGCCTTGTACCTACACTGTGAGTTAAAAGAAATTTCCTTGGTTGAAAAGAAATTTCTGTGGCAAAACTTAGGAAATTTGAGTATTTGAGAGATATAATCCTATTTGATTATGACAACATCTATTAGTGTTTCAGTAATTATGGAATTGCAAACTTCAAAACTAGGGTGTTTTTTGTGTCAGCTTTTTAATCGTAAAATATACTTTTACTTTCCCACTTTTTCTATTTTTGCCTCTCTTAAAGAGCTTCTCTTTTACATTGTATTCTTGATTAATCATGGTATGTTACAAGTACCCTTCCATTTTAATTATAATTTTTAACTCGGGAAACTGTGTAGCAGCCTCCATTTAATTATCATTTTTAACTCAGGAAACTGTGTAGCAGTCTCCATTTACTAACAGCATAATATGCTTTTTTTTTTTTTTAATCAGAAATAGTCTTGACAAGATAGGAAAAGCAGAAAAATATGGGACTGAACACTGTAGACTTTTCTGTGAGAAAGGCTTATAGATTTTTAAAAGAAACAAACAATTTTTGTTAGTACCTATTGAAAACATTAATAAATATTGACAGTTATCTTATGAAAACTGTTAACAGAAATAATACGCTTCCATCTTTCCCCTCAGAAAAGGCTGATATAACCAAACGCACAATCATTTGAGATGAGATTTTCAAATTCAGTAAACAACCAGGACTTATCTAGTTGCTTTTAAAACTTGTCTGAAATGTTAACACTTGTATAAAACTGAGTCACAGTTCTTGTACCTGAGAAAACTCCATACATGTAGAAACCTGTGTCAAAATGGCAAATACATATGCCTAAACACAGGAAGTGTATTTTAGAGACAGACAATTATTGATGTGAAAAAGTTCTAATTACCTGTGAATATCATACTTGGAGCAGAAGAGACAAAAGCATGTACATAGCACATCCATGATTACACCTTTATGTTTCTTCTTTAAAAATAATACAACAGTACTTTATAATTTACTGCAGCATTTTACTATTTTAAAATACATACTCAAATTTTATTACCTCTAGCACTGAGATCTTCAAATGAGTTGTCCCAGTTAGAGGACTGCAACGAAGAAGGAGTAACTGTGAGCATGTGATAAAAAGACCTCACAACAACAGCATCCTTTTCAAAGGATTTCTATACTAAACAAGTATTACCTAGTTACCTCAGAATGCGACTACAAGAATGGAGGCATTTCAGTGTGTCAGAGAACACAAGGTGGTGAAAAAGGAAATTAAGTACAATTTCCCTGGTCTTTTGTTGGAAAAAGTAGTTTAAAAGTAGTTGAAAATTGTATTTTTCTCACCGTAACCAGTTCAAGGAGATTTGCAGCATTCTCCTTTTCCTCTTCTGTTCTTGGTTCTTTTACATTCATCTCTTCAAGCTCATTTTCCTGGTTTAAAATGTTGTCTATATATTCCTTGTTTAACAATGAAAAAGAACAAGAAAGGTGCAGATATTTTCTTTGCAGAGGTAGACTTAAGGTTCATGTACATAGCAAAAAGAGCTTGTAGAATTAATGGATGCATATGCTTCTTTTCACTGTTATAAAAGCCCCTTTTGTGAATTTGTGTGAATGGGTTATACAGATATCTAAAAGCTTGCATGGAGAAACAGTTTTTTAAAAAAACCAACAGATCAAAGGTAGTAGGGAAGGTAGTGGGTGAAAGCTTACCAACTCTGAAGGCTAACAATACTGTTCAATCTGCAAGAATTAGTATATTAAGGACATCAAGAGTCTGCTGGATCTCTATCAAGCCAGTAGCACACACGAGCAGCCACGATGAACTGTGTGACGTGGACCACATCCAACAGCTGTCTAGATGCCCCTGGTATGTGAGTGTAACCCCTTGCTTCTGAGTAGGCAGGCAGGTTTGGCCTCCCAACTTTTGCACCAGCCAGGCAAGTATGAGTGAGCATGCAAATGGTTGAGTAAACTATGCGAGTGTATAAAGGAATGTGTTGAGTAAATAGCTGCTATTAATAATAATCAGTTATATTATTAAGACCAGCTTAATGAATAAAAGGTGTTCTGACAAACATGTTTGTGATGTGTATCTCCCTCCTGTTTTTATTATGGAAAAGGAAATTTACAACATCATAATTGAAAAATGAGGGTCAGAAAAAAATCTGAAGCTCTGATTTTAGACAGATTTTTACTTTGCGAGAATCGCACTAAGTGCTACAGAAAATAACACTTTTCTTTCCCCAGACTTCTTTATGCTTCAGAGCATCTGTTGGATGTAAAGAAAGGGTCCTTACAGAAGGTTGTCCTATCACACCATTCTGCTAGAAAGAGACATCCAGTACTGAATTTTACGAATAGACAAGGTTTGCAGAAGCAATCGGTTTGCAGTACCAGTTCTTTTTCATTCGTTTATGCCTCTTTATATTAAAGGAGATGGAGAAAGAAAGAAAGAATACCATTTTCTTTAGATCTTGCTTTAGCTCTTACAAAATGAATATTTGGCTAAAAATTTAAGATGCCTCTTTTCTGAAAAAAATCCATTAATTAAATACTGATATGTGAGTAATAGTATATTTGCTTGCACATTAATGCAATTATTATCAATGTTTTCTCAGCGCCAATTATTGCAATTCTTCCTCCCTAATGTACAGCATTTTTTCTCTAAAAGCCAACAATAGATCTGGTCAACTGAGATACTTACCTTGGGATGTTGGTGTGGAACTTCTTCTTCTTGTGTTGCTTTTGTGAGATCAGTATGCAAATTAAAGAATCATTTTCATAGATTTATAGACTGTAAAAGTGTAAAATTTAATTCTGATAGACTGACGTGTGCCAAACATGCCAGGGCTGAAGAGATGTCAATGTTTTTCTCTTGCAAGCATGTATTCTTTGAAATGTAGTGGGAAAAAAAGCAAAGGAATCATCTAACTGGCTACAACATGCTACTATTTTTATGAATTTTGTATACCGTTAACTTTCAAATCCAGTCTGCAGTGCTACCATCAAAATATGTCAAATGAATAAATTATAGAACACATGTATTTTGTTATTCTCTAATTGGTAAGTAATAAGGAGTTTTTAACTCTCAAATCTCTTCTAAGAGCATCTTCACAATGTGAATTAAATAAATTTTATACCAACACACTGAGAGCTATGATCAACTGCGGGACTTTCAGATTCCATTTCAGAATACTTGCACATGAGGTATGGCTTGCACCTTGTTATGAACCAGTCACTCATGAGGGATGGATACATACTTTGTCAGAAGGCTACGTGGCTATTTGCTAGACATGGATAGAGCAACAGAATTTGAACTTGGAAATGTTCTGTACTTATGAAAAAAACCCCACATAACCAAAACTAGAGTGTGTTCGAGTGACCTGGTCACCAAGTTAACTGTAGAATTATGGGGGGTTAGAAATTCTAGGATAACTTCATAAACTTAAGTTTTTAAGGCTTTGTGAAGGAAAACAAACTCTCAAAAAAATAAAAGCAAATATATATCAATATTGTCAGAAACAAAACTATTTGTTAGTGTACTGTCTGTGATGTGTACTGGACTGAATCTCATGTATTTGCCCAGAAAAGTAGGTTCCACAAGAGACAAGTGAAAACAGTTAAGCTGCTTCAGAAACACACTTTTCTTAGAGCATGTCTACATGTGAAATACTAATTGTTTTTCAAAAGTAGCCGAATTTTTTTCTCGGCTATATACTACAAATCCATGTCACCCAACTTGTCTGTTCTCTGTTGCTCACTGGAAGAATTAATAAATTTGATTGCACTACCTTAAGGGAAAGCTGCAGCTTTTCTCTTAACTGATCACTGAGTGGCTCATACTGGAATAGCTGACGAATTTGCAGTTTATTAGGACATTTTCGCACAGGTGCTGGCAAGCCCGTCTGCTCTTCGGATCCAATGCAGAGACCCCTCCAAATATGTCTTCTGACTGAGGGATCTGTGATCTTCCTCTGAACATAGACAAGAAAAAAGAGCAAGAGGCTACTTATATTACTGAATGCACATACCAGCAATGTTTGTCTCAACTGAAAAGCATGTGCTCTTACAGCATCACAGATCAGGACAATAAAGTCTGCAGATTCCTTGGGCACAATTTATCTACTCTTCATCTGACAAGATGAACTCCCCTTAAAATTGCTGTACGTCTTGCTGAGAGTAGAAGCATCCCAGGGTGACTGCATTTCCCCTGACACAGGCTATCCCTTGCTTTGTCTGCTTAACATATTGGACTTCACAGTGCCACATTGTTTAGAGCTCCATTTCCCACCCAGTCCCCATGACAAACATTTATTGCTTAAGCAGGAAAGGACAATTTTGAAACAATTATACCTCAAGAGGAGAAAATGTGTCCGAGGTAGTTGACTGAAGATTTGGAGGAACAATACTCTCTGGTTCTTTCTTCATGACCCAAGGGGAGGATTCAGCCAAAGGACGTAGGACAGTAATACTTAAAACACCTGGTTCAAAGACACATTTTGCTAAGAATCAGTTCAGCTCCAAAAATAATGGACAACTATCTCAAGCCTCCAGAAAAATATACTTACCTAAGTATAAAAAACCTTATTATCAAGTGGTAAAACTCCATGTGAAAATGCAATACTCGTGACTACAGATAATGCTGGATCACTGAGGTGATTACAGAATAGTTGAAGGACCTTAGAACACTGAGGTGATTATACAATAGTTGGACAAGTTCAAATTACTCACACCATGTTTAACTGACTGCCTATTCTACTTGCTTTGTGTCTTGGTTAACAACCAAGTGTGTGGAAGAAGACAAAGAAGAGCAAACTGTTGACCTATATTTACTGAATACCAATCTCAGAAGTGCATCATATTCAGAATGTGCATAATTCTCTATTTTATACTTCACAATCTGATCACTGGATGGACTCTATTAGAGATTATTTGTTCTCTGCTTTTATTGTTCTGATCAACTTTAATGTTCTTAGAAATATTTTTTTGAACCCAACCTGAAAATCTACTTAGTCTACTATTAGCTACCCAATAGGTGACCGTCAAAATGGATATGACCACTGAAGTAGTTCATCACAATGAGATAAAACTGTAGAGCCTTTGGTGTCAAGGCAAACAGAGCCAGTATGGAGAAAAGTAGAGTATGAAGTTTGGAAAACCAGATGTACTACTATTATGAATGACTGCTGCTTGTGAGCAGGTTTTCTTGAGTCGGATTGTCACTGGGTGCGTACCTCTTCCGTCTTCCTGATCTTTCCACCTTCCCTGTCTTTCCATCTCCCTCAGTGCCCTTTCTCTTTTCCTTTTCCCATGACAAAATTACTTCATTCTCTTCATATAACAGGGAGTCTATCATTATTATGAATAGAAGCAGCATTTTAAAATGTGCAAAACCTGATAAGCAGAGTAGGTAGGAAAGCTGTTCCCCATGCTTATCATATGAAGTCTTTGAGAAGAAGGTCTTAACACTTTACAGCCTGAAGCAAACTATCCTCATCATCCTCCTATATCCAGGGTAACCTGACTGAAAAAGACCTTCCTGTCTTTTTAAAGATACATTTATTTTCTTGGGATCTACTTGTTACATCATAGTGTATTTTATAGAAACATAGTTATCTCCAACTAAAGTTCCAGTAATAACCAATAATTTCAGGATGTAACTTTTTGTATTGTTACTATGAAGTGGTTGGTGCCATGTACTACTGGCATCCCCTATTTCAGTCATGTTTTTCCAGCTTCTTAATAACATCTATTTATCCTTTCCAACTGTAAGACTAAGGGTCAACATCAGAGCTATATGATTAATGAAGACTGTGATACCTTCCATGTTTTCTGACAGTAAATACAGAGAATCTATGCATTTGGTAATGGCTTTTGCTTGCATGTCTGAGAGCAGATAAAGATATGCCAATTGCTTGTTTACTCATCCCTTCACAGTGTCTTTCTGTTAATTCTCTGCTTCCCAGAGCTTTCCATGAGCTCCTTCTTCCCCATGCTTCAATATCAGAAGCGGGGGCACCTCTATATACGGAGAAAAATATTTTCAAATTTCCTGTCCAAATAAAGGTTTTGAAACTTCTGATCCCATCTCTATAATTATTTCTGCTATTAGTTTGTTGGAAAAGAAATAAAATTTTCCTACCTGGACGTTCTTGCACGGGATCCTGCAACACAGCAGTAGCAGGATCACTACAGACTTTGGCAAGATACTCGTGTACATCCCTGCTCCGCAGGAGCTCGGTTCCCGAACCATCCGTATAGATGATGAAGAACCTACACAGTCAGCCACACACACAATTGGGCATAGGAGACAAGGTGTTAGCAACAGGGGTCTGCAGGGCAGCCTCTGTAAGAAAAGAGCAGGAGCTGCCCTGTGCTGGACACAGACAGTCACAGCTGGCTCCAACACACCTCCTGCAGGACACAGCTGAGACCCTCAGCCGAGATGGTCATACCTCAGGGAAAGTTTGTGTAACTAAGGGCAAGATGCCACACAGGCAATGATGAGTGAGAGGAAACGCATGAGAAACAGCCCTGCAGACGTTGAGGTCAGAGAAGGAGGAAGGGGAGGAGGTGTTTCTGGTGCCAGAGCAGAGATTCCCCTGCAGCCTGTGGAGAAAACTACAGTGGAGCAGGTATTCCCCTGCAGCCTGTGGACAGAATCATGCCAGTGCAGACCAACGTTTCCTGAAGGAACTGCAGCCCATGGAGGGCGCATGCTGAAGCAGGTTTAACCATAAAGATGGCAGCCCCTGGAAAGAATCAACAAAAGACCAGGGGAAAAGTGTGAGGAGGAAGGAACAGCCGAGAGGAGCTGTTACAGACTGATCACAACCTCCTACAACCTGCACTGCGGGGATGAAGAGGAAATAGAGTGGTCAGGAATGAGGCAGTGGTGTTGAGTTTGAGAAAAAGAGGGGATTGGGGGAAGATGGTTTAGTTTTCATCTTTGTTTCTCACCATGCAACTCTATTTTAATCAGCAATAAATTAAATTATATTTCCCCAAGTTAGTTCTGTTTTGCCTGGGATAGTAATTGGAAAGTGTTCGTTTTGACCTACGACCTTTTGCATCTTATTTCCCCCCCTTGATATGTTGGAGAGGGAGTGCGAGAGAGCAACTGGGTGGGCATTTGGCAGCTAGTCGAGGTCAACCCACCACACTGATCAAATCCAGTGGCTCAAATTGCAATCTTTTCTAGATGACAAAAATGAAAAAGTACTGTCATAGCTTGACAAGAAAACAAAACTCCAAAACGATGACATCAAATGTGCAAATACAGAGTACTGAACAAAGGAAGCACAAATCTACAAACCCTGTACAAATACAGCATAGTGAAGAAAGAAAGTGTAAACCTATGAATTCAGTGCAGTCTACCTGGGGACATGCTCATCATGAGTGACAGGTTTGTTAACTTCTGGGAGCACTGATGCTGAACTACTGTCTTCCTTGTCATCGGAGCCAGTGCTGGGAACACACACAGATGTGCTCCCATCAGCCATGACCTATAAAGAAATTATGTAAAATGATTTGAGTTGCATGATACATTTAAAACAGTAACTTGCTGCTGAACTGTAATATGAGCAATGGAAAAGACAAAAAACCCATTTCAGTTTGAGCAAACTGGAATTGACTGGAAAAAGAAATTAAAAAGAAAACTAAAAAGATAATGAAAAAAAAGCAAAAAAAATTTCTAGAAAGACATGTCTATCATAAATGCTAGTATCACACACTGGTACGTAGTAAATGCTCAAGGATTGCTAGTTTTCATATGGGGCCATGCATGTTTACGTTCCATCTTCAAGAGATATATCTGCAGGCATCAACAGGCAACTTCACACAAAAATAGTCCCTAACTGGTAAAGCCAGGTAACTGTACACTCAGGTGCTGATGTACCTCTATGAGGTATACGTGTGTATACCTATGTATATACACCTACACATAGAAATACACACAAATATATACATATGTCTATATGCTAACATTAGTTACATAAGTAGCATAGTTATGTAGTCAGTTACTAGTACTTACATAGTTCCTATATAGTACCTACATATATACCTGTACAGAGGTGTATATATAAATATAAATATCTTCATATAGAGAAAAATGTGTGTGTATATACATTCACTTATATATATAGGTATACAGGTGAATGTATGTATAATATATACCCCTATAAATACACAAATTTATCTACATGATATATGAGGAGATACAAATGATATATATATGCCTTCTATATATGTATCTATCTACCTATATATACTAGGTGTATATATATATGTGTAAATATATACACACCCATATACATGTTGATACATGAAGAGATATAAATACGGATTTTATATTTCCTTCCTGTGATTATTAAGTTATGTGACATTAGCATATGCACACAAGGTAAAATAATTCCTGTAATTCTCAATATAATTAGTTGAAGGACAGATGCCTTTGGAAGACACAGTTTAAACCAGAGTGATTTAAAGGGTGGGCCAAGCACTGAATCTGACACACTCAGTCTATGCCCATTTTGCTGTAGTCTCAGGAGTGACCAGGACAGAGGAAGAACCAATCCTATTACATCTGAACTTGGTTGCCATCCCAAGAAACTATTCTTCTCAACTTTACTACTACTCCTCCCCCCATATCCCCTGTAATCACTGCTCTCACAATACCTTCAACAGCTCCACAGCATCCTTAAACTCCTTCCGTTTATTCCCCAAGTATCAGGTGAGAAAAAGCAGCCAATGCTAAGCAACTTCTTTGCTACTTTGAATTGCACTGATTTTGTAGGAACTTGTTATCTTTGAAATTTCTACCCCTCTGTTGATTGGTTCAAGATTTATTAGGGAGAGAATGACAGATAGCATAGATTTATATAAGCACTGCTACTTCAGCCTAGGAAAGCAAGTTAAAACCGGTGTTATTATTCCCATGAGACACTACAACAGGTTGCCCAGAGAAGTTGTGGATGCCTCATCTCTGGAAGTGTTCAAGACCAGGCTGGACAGGGCTTTGATCAACCTGGTCTAGGGGAGGTGACTCTGCCCATGGCAGGGTGGGTGGAACTCGATGATCTTTAAGATCCCTTCCAACCCAAACCATTCTATGATTCTATGATTATAATGTGTATGTCCAATGGAACCTCAGTGCTGTTTCACAGGAATCTGGGAAAATGGTAATGATTACATTTACAACAGAAGACTCTAAAGATGTCACATTTAGAATTATTAATTAGAGCCTTTAATTAGAAAACAGTATGTAGGTCACAGACACTTAGATGATGTTTCCTGAACTCAAAACTAAGTACTAACCTAACTCCTGAATATCTCTTAGGTGTGAAAGGATCATAGCACAATCAGTGGGACTTCAAAGACTGAATCATTCCTTTTACAACACTATTTGCCTTACCAAGGCAGATTAGAATGTTTCCGTAGATATTCTGAAAAGACAATATCCTCTCTTATTTTTGATCCTCAATTGCAGAGATGATTTTTTGCTATAAGAGAAGTCACACTAATAAAGTTCACTTCAGAGGTGAGGTAAACTGTACTTCATGTGTTTTATTTGAATCTCTGTTAAAAGGGGGAAATGCCAGAAAAAAGGGAAACCCATCAGACCCTCAAGAACATTTCAGAGACCCGATTTCAGCACCTGTTCCTTCTGGCTAGCTGGGATACTTTAAGAATAAATACTACAAGGGTACAAGCTGATTTTGAGAGATGTTTAGAAGGCAAAATTACTTAAAATACAGAAACTTCTTTCCTTCCATGTATTTTACCTTGAAAAGATTTCCTTTAGGATCCATCATCTCACAAATAATGCTGGAAGTATGCTTCATAATATATCTCCCTGCCTGTTTCTCTTCTTTTTTGCTGATGAAATTGTTAACTTCACGGGTATAAACTGCTGAGCAATCTTCATCAATAAAAAGAGAGCCTGTCTTAATGGGCAAAACCTATCAAAATAAAAAAAGAGGTTCAGTCCTGAAAGGCAAAATCTTCAGTTTAGAGGTACCATGAAAACGAAGAACAAATGTAAATCAAGAGGAGAGTTCTCAGACCTTTACTACTGAATCATCCAGTTTTGAGGGAGTGAAGGGAGAGAAAGAAGGAAGATGAGGTCCAGGAGTTTGGCTGATGTTAGCCTCTCTACTCTTGAGAGGCAGACTAGTGTTCCTCTTAGTTTAACATCATCATCAAACTTACTTAATATACATTTCGATTCTGATGCTCAGATAATTTATAAAAATATTAAAGAGCACTGGCCCAAAATTGCGCCCTGGGCAATGCAACTGGTGACAGGCTACCAGCCTGATGTAATGTCAATTACTATAACCCTTTGACCCCGACCCATCAGCCAATTGTTCACCCAATATAGTGTGGAATTGTCTAGCTGTGTGTTGGACATTTTGTCCAGAAGGATACTCAGAGACAGTATCAAAAGCTTTGCTACAAAAATCCCAAACCCAAACCACAACAAAACAAAACCCTCCTGGCTTTCCTGGCTCACATGTTACATTGTCCATAAAAGGAAATTAAGTTAGTAAAGTAGGACTTTCCCTTCAAAAAACTATGCTGGCTACGACCAATTACTGTATTGTCACTCAAGTCTTTTGCAGTATCTTCCAGAACAACCTTTTCCATAATTTTTCCAGACATTGAAGTGAGACTGACAGGCCTCTAATCACTAGGGTCTTCCTTCTTACCCTTCTTGAAAATTGGGACCTGTAGTATCTAAATATTGGCAGAGTATAAAATTGATGGAATCATAGGATTTGTGAAGGCTATAGAAAATGGAGTTAAAACAGAGACACTGATGGCAGGGAGTTTGGAACATAAAGATACATTTCACTGTCATAAACTAAAAATAATTCCCACCTGATATGTTCCCTGTGGCTTTGCTATAATAGATGTCCCGTCTCCAAAGATGGTACAACAGGTACCGTCCTCACAATTTGTTATAACAGTAGCAAATTCAGGATTCTCTACTTGCATGCATTTCACTTTCCTGGTGATGGCTTCCAAGGGTTCATCTAAGAATCAATATAGAACAACTAGACAGGAGAACATGAACCATGGAAAAGTCTTCAGATTCAATTTGCCTTTTCTCTCATAAGGCTGGACTTTATCTCTCCAGTAAAAGACACTCAGCCTTCATCAGATCCTTTATCACATAATTTTATGTTAGGCAAATAATAAGCAGCCTTTAAATTTTTGGACTGTGCACTGAATATAGGAAAATTCAAAAGCAAAAAATGTCTGCAGCCATTTGTGGCTGGTGTGGTTAAGAGAGTACTCTCTAATTTATCAAGTAAAGTACTAACCGTAACAATCTGGATATTTGTAACATACAAGTGAGACCACTGAGATTTTTTATGCCTGTTATACAAGCTCTAAGATGTGAAGAAATCCCTTTTCAGCAGCAGAACGCAGGGAAAACAAATTAAACTGGTATGTTAACCTGGCCCACTGTGTTCCCATTTAATAGACAGACCAGTTCAAGGTCATTGTGTTGATTTTTAAAATCCCATAAGGAGATGTTCCACAACCAGAACTTTGTACTGGGTTTGAATACAACAGTCCTGAAACCCTCATGTTAATTATAGCACTTATCCAGCAACTGAATTAAGCATACAGAACATACTGCTAGCCAGAAGAAATACAGCTGACTATTAGCCCCATTTATTTCAGGCAAATGTAGTTTCACTTCTACTAGGTGTGGCATTTTCCACAGCCATATTCAACCAAATTCTGAATCCCTCTGATGGCCCATGGCCTCGTGGGGAGTATGAGGATACCCTGGTCCTTATACGCCTATGGAGTGAAAATTCAAATGAGCTTGCCTGTTGTTTCAGGGTAGGTGGAGAGCAGGCAATGAACATATTAGAACTCAGGCACTGTGGTCTCATGGTGAAGGTGTGTCATGTAAATATATACATGAAAGGAAGACAATGCGCTTGTTTGCTACAATGTAATTTTTGCACTAAATACTCATGAAAAAAAGACTGAGCAGACAAACCAAGCCTAGGCTGCACTTGTAGATTTGTTACCTAGGCTATTGGTATGAGCCTTCTTTAATAATTTTGTCAATTATCTGCATCACAAGATACAGCAGAGGTAAGTGCTGCCCTTTTGATTTTACCTGTTTCCTCACTGCCTTCTGGTACGATAACTTCACAGTTTTGATAAAAAGTTGTAATCCTAGTACCGTCAGCATGATCTACTACTACTCTGCTGCCATCCAGCTTCTCAACAATTATCACTTCATCATCCCGAACAGTCATAACCTGAAAGAGTGAAGGAATACTCTTTTATATTAGCTTTGTGATACTTGCAACAGCAACAACAGTAAAACAAGGTATTATGTACTGAAACCCTGCTGAAGCTAGACTACTGCAATTTTATCTACTTTAGAGACCAAGAACTCACATTTTTTTCAAAATCTAAAGTTTTTGTATTAGTAACAGTGTAATAACACAACATGTAGGATGCATGTTCAAAGAACAAACCCTACAACTTATATAATGGCAGCCCTGTCTCTTAGCTTAGTAGACATTGCTATACTAACACAAAAATACTAATACCATTCTCTCAGCTGGGTCAGTTGCCTGATAGATTAAGAGTGGCTTCAGATCCATTCTCTTTCCTCCCTCGGTGCCCACTCGAATGCCTGATGGAGTTGTTGTTATCCAGGTTCCTGCCTGGTTCTCGTTAGGTTGCTCAGAATTAACCAGTCCCTCCACAGTATTTTCAAACAACTCATCCTTGTTTGGGTGTAACATCCTGTCACTGCCTTTTCCTTTTTTTCTTTCTGCATCAGACTTGTTATTCTCTATGGCAAAAGACAGAAACAATAAAGTGAAGAGTTTCTGTGAGTATTGGTTTTGATGGAATTGAAAGAAGTACTATTTACCAGTCTGGAGGAAAATTACAAGTGCTGTTACTCAAAGGTGTATCATTGAATTAATCTTATTTAATATGCTCATTCATGACACAGAAAAAGTAAAGAGCATGCTAATGACCTCTTATTATAACATGACTTTGGAAGAGACTGTCAATGCAGAAAAAAATCTGAACGAATTACAGAAAAAAAAGCATCCAAAACCATCCCATGAGGTTAAGATTAAAGTAATAGGAATTAAGTACAACCTATTAGAATGAAATGTAATGCAAAAGGGAATAAAAATAATTATGCTTCAGAATTTTGCAAGAATAGAAGAAAAGAAAGACCTGGAGGCATCACCCCCATACAGAGTGGACTTGACTACAAGTTATCAGTGTGAAAATATAGTGACAAAAGCAAACACAATCCTATGGTGGATCAGAAGAAAAGGGATGGAAATCACACTGTGAAAGCTAATGGAGAAATCTTAGTAAGAATGTGATAACAAACTCTGGTCTCCCATATTCAAGAAAAGGAACCTAGACTAAGTCTATGCAAAAGACAACAGCATAGTCAAGAGAGGAGTCTAAAAGGCTTACAGCATATACATCCTAGCAAAAAAGCCCCACACTCAAAAATAAATGAAACATTTCACTACAAATTTTTCATGACTAAGCAGTGGAGAGGAAAGGCGGGAGGGAAAAAGTGTTCATAAATAAAGGACACGGAATAAAGGATATACACTGGCCACAGAGACTGAGACTGAAAAAACAGAAGATGGCTTGTCAGAGAAGTTCCCAAACATCCTTCCAGTTATCATACGAAATATCCTAGGAAGAAGAACTGGACTTGATGACTTGAAAGTCTCTTTTTGAGAGACTTTTCTCTTTGGTGGTAATTTTTATTCACATACTTCAAATAAATTATATGCTAATATTATGACAGGTCATAATTATTTTTTTGCACTAAGGAGCATTGACTGATCTCAGACTACACTCTGAGGTATGAAGTAAACTTTTAATTTGGTTCTTTCTCAGCCAAACAAAATAAGGTAAGAATGGTTATATTGAGATAGACCACAAGTCCATGCAACCCAATTAATAATGACCAATAATAGGTGCCTTGGAATGAAAGAAAGAAAAATATAGCAAGTCCTCTGCAAGAGAGGCATTTCTCAATACTGAGACTAAAAACTACTGTGTAACCCATAACTAAGGGTTTAACACTACTGTAGTTACAAGGATTTCTTTTAAAATACTTTGTGTTGAATCACTCTGCTACTGATGTAGTTTTTGCACACCCTTTTACTTATTAGAGTTCTCGCATGTTAGAACAAAATGAAATCTGGAGTAGCAGAGAAATGACTTGATATGAAGGTAATGTGTGCAGCAGCTGAGTTCAGATAAAATTACATTTTCCCACTAGCAGAATTTTCAGACTAAAGAAATATGCCCTTTATTAATATTAATTTTAATATGCCCTATTAACCTGCTAACTTTAAGTTTGTCCAAAACACTGGAAATGTTACCTTTTTTAGTGCTGGTGTCAGGTGGAGGCTCTGATTCTGGTATTGGTTGCATGTTATCTGAAATTGTAGGTCGTGGTAGGACAGGCCCAGAATCAGGACTCTTACTCACTGTGCCATCTGCAAATAGAATCTACAGCAATGAAGGACATACCAGAGGTTAAAATAACTTCAAACAGCAATAGAAAGTATCAAAAGAATGTGTCGCAAATGCAAAAGTCACTAGAATATTGTGGGTGATGGAGGGGAAAAAGTAAAAGACTCTCAGAATGACTATAAGAAATAAAGAAGCTATCTCAAAAGCGCTGCTAGTTGCTGCAGTTCACGTATAAAATTAATGTGGATTCTATTTAGCAACAATCAGGCTTTATAAAAGTAAACAGTACAGACTATTCTTTAACTTCTTAAGTGGTCAAAGATTTATGACTTTTCTTTTGTAGCAGTGGTGATGCATCCATATCACCCTATTGATTCATATTCAGGTATTCCATATGTCTATGACTGTGTTTGTTAATACACGTAAACAAGGAAGGTGCTTAGGAATATAAAGGCTTTTTAATGAAAATTCAGGATTCCCAAAGGTGTCTGCAGGACTGAAGCACAGTTCAGGTCTTTTCTGCATCCCCTATGACTGTTTAGATGCCTGAAAAACTACATGGGTACTTTAGAGTTGCAAAAAATACCCCAAGCCCAACTAATCCACACTTCAGATGTTTAAATCCAGAAATACAGTTCTCAAAACCATATACAACTATTTCCTAATCCCAAAGTTGCTTAAAATCTTCACATGCCTGAAATTTTCATCACTAAAGCTCCCTATGTGCTTTTAATTCCGATGCTGAACAAAGCCAAGAGCATTTTAGTTTTGACAATGCTGCATAATTCAGTAGTTACTTAACTCCTTCTACAAACTGGACACTTCTCTTGGTTGACAAGCACAAGTTCAAGGGTAATCACACAGGCAGGTTTGCTTTCAAATGAATTCTACTAAACATACCTCGGTAGATCCATCCATCATGTATTTTATGACAGTTCCTTGACTGGTGATGACTCTTGATACCTCTTGTTCTGTTTGCCTTGCCACAGATGTATATAGATGAGAATTCTTTACCTTTTGGGGATAACTCTGCCTAACAAGAATTTCCAGAGCAGGCTGCTGGGCCTGTTCTCTTTTGGTGTCTTTGTGCTTTATTTCACCTTCTGTAACTTCATGTTCCCTCTCTCCACTTCCCATAACCTTTTCCTCCTTTGCTTCATTTGCTTTGACCTGACTTTTTTCTTCTTCAGCCACCTCTTTCTCAGCATCAGCTGTAGTCGCTTCACCTTTCAAACCTGCAAACAAATTCTGAATTATTTAATACTGCATAGCACAGATCAAACAGTACTAAGCACCCAGAATCATGCTGTCTACAGAAGCTATGCAACTTTAAATGAGTAAAACTAACCCTCCTTGGCTTGCTCTGTAACACACAGAGTAAGGGACAGACTCTGTTTTTCAGAGAACAATTAAAACCACTCAGATACTCAGAAATTCCACATCCTTCCATGGAGGAATCTGTCTTTCCAAATGAAAATGAGGGAAATTTGAAGATGGATTTATTACAGATGCTGAACCTTTGAACTTTTAGAAGACTGACATTAGGTGAGAGAAATTTCCCAACTGCCCTGTGAAGGTGAAAAAAGTTACTGAGTTTCACCAAGTTTGAGTTTCTATAGAAACTGAAATTAGGTATTTTGTCTATATACAAATAAGGTTTTTAGATTAAATTATGTCAGTGTGTTGAGTATGCTAATGAGTATAATTTTGGTAGTTATGTGATGAGATTATGTGTATGTGTCTGTAAGTGCTTTGTCTACCTCAACTATTCAGCATTTCAACTTAAGTTCCTTGACAAACTCTGTATGTTTGACAACCCCCTGCATCCTCTTAAACTTCATACCTGAGCACATTTACCCTAAACTGGCAAAATCTGCCAAGGTGGCTGCATCCACAGGGGCAATACTAGCAGAGACAGAGACAGAGACAGAGACAGAGACAGAGACAGAGACAGAGACAGAGACAGAGACAGAGACAGATCATCCCACCCTACTAAGTGCTTGTTAAGCCACACTTGAAGTATTGTGTCCAGTTCTGATCCCCACAATTCAAGAAAGATGCAGACATACTGGAAAGGGTCCAAAGGAGGGTGACAGAGATGATCAAAGTGCTGGAGAACATGTCCTGTGACGAAAGACTGAAGGAGTTATGTCTCTTCTCCCTGCAGATGGCTTAGAAGCACCTCATCACAGCATTCCAGTACTTAAAGGGTAGCTACAAACTGGACAGAGGCTCTCTCTTCACAAGGAGCCACATGGAGAAGACAAGGGACAATGGGTACAAGTTGCATTGGGAGAGGTTTCATCTTGATATAAGAAAAATTTTTTTTTACAGTGAGAACAATCATGCACAAAAGGTTGGACGAGATGATCTTTCAAGGTACCTTCCAACATGGGGTGTTGAATGATTCTATGATTTTGACATAAAAAGGAAAAAGATGTGTGAGAACTAAAATGAGGGAAGCCTTTAAGCAATTTAGGTCTATGTGGCCAAGAAAAAACATTAACCAAGGCAATTCTCTCTCACATGATTATAGGTTTGTGCTGGATCCTTGTGTACCTTTGTACATTTATTAACACAATTAAATACAAATTTCCTCATTTTTATTAATTTATATACACTCAGCTGTTTTCTAAGAGGTACATTGTTTCATGAGTTGTCACAAATACAAATAATTGTCCTCAGTTTTCTGCAACAGCTCACACATATCTAAGTATCAATACACCTTAACACCTTATCAGTCTTCCAAAGGAAATTCAATGGTAAGGGGAAAAAAAAGCTTTTTATGACTATCTTCTCTGTATGTACTGGATGACATAAACCAAAGGACTTCTGTGAAATAATTCCTGTTTGAAACTGATTGTATCTTTTAGAAAACCAACAACACCTGACGTAAAATATCCAGTAGCAGAGAATTCATCACAGCATGGGTAAGTTTTGTTAATCATTCTTACCATTAAAAACTGAGTATAACTTAAATCTAGCATAAGTACTACTTTTCAGTTTCAAGCCCCTGAAATTTGTAATACCTTTTGTATGCTGTGTTTACAAGCTATCAAAAAATCAAAATTCTGTTTCCTTATACTCCCAGATTGACACCAGTAATTTCTTTGACCTTTTCTTTGGTAATTAAATTGAGTTCTCTGGTTACATGAACTCACTGTAAGATAGATCTTCCAATGTTTTCTTGTCATTCTTCCATGAATCTTTCAAAATATGAACGTCTTGTCTTGTGGACTTAAGAACAGTACCATGATTCCAAAGGAGGTGGAGGTATAGGTAATGTAACAATCTTCCTGTTATTCACTCAAGATTCTTTGATACATATGTATTTATAAATTGAATTTGTTCATTTTTCTTCAGTATTCCAGTATATGTGAACACTCAACTGATATCCAACACGACTCCCATGAACTTTTTAGGGATGCTGCTTCCCTGTCCCCAATCTGTTTTGTCCAACAACTTCAGATTCTAGATTTTTACATTTGTTTTAATTAAACCACATTATTTATGTTGCAAATATTATTAAATAGACAGTATGACAGACTTGGCAGAGACATTAAAATATTCATATTTTTACTTCTAAACACATCAAAACAGAAATATTTTTATTCTGTAATTTTAACTCCTTTAAAATTCTTTACTTTGCAGTTGCTCAGAAAACTAACCTCCAAAATTTTCACCAAGGAAAGTTAACACTAGCCCGTTGGGACAGGAGACGTTCAAACTTCGGAAAGCAAGAGCATTTGACATCACTTGTGTTTGGGAAGCTGATTCTTTGATTTCTGCCTGAAGAACGAAACATTAATTAGTTTTATTCCACATTTTAAATGAATAAAGAAAAAAACCCCACACAACTACAGATTTCAGTTGTAGCAAAACATTTAAAAAAACCAAAGTGCTTTCTACCACTCATTTTTAACATTTTGCGAGCTTATGCATTCTAAGGTGGAAACATTAGCTTATTTTCTTCGATTATGCTATCTTCTTTCATTCCTCTTTATTAACCCTTGAAGAACAACCTTTCCTAACTTTATTCATTTTGCTGAGTCATTATGGTATCTTGCGCTCAGTGTCAAGATGAGATGACAGTAAGTGCATAACGTGAAGCAAAAGAGCATGAAATAGTTCTTGGAACTGCACATCCACTATTTTACCTATAATCATTAATAGAGCACAAAAGGTAAGTATAGCAATACTTTCAGTCTGCTGCAAATAAAGCACCAACTTGAGAAGGGGAAAGGAAGGAATACTTGGCAGTCAAAACATGTAATCCTCTTTGCACTGCTTTGTAGTGGAAATTGTTCTGATGACTAGAAAGGATGAGGTTAACCTAAGGAATGCCTGAAGACCCTGGAAAATTTGGAAAAAATACAAGTGGACCCTTTGATATTATCCCCCAAAACCCCTACGTGACAATGAACTACACTATGTCAGTAGTCATAAGATGAAAAACGCTTTCGGTTGCAGACAAAGGTAACAGAGAGAACTTATCCTGGTATTACCCCATAGTCTTGACTTTTAGGAACAGAAAATTGGCAGATATTTTGTAACCTGTTTTTCAGCATAAAGGATGCTGTACATTTTATAGTGATTTTACTTAGTATTAGTGAGTAATTAAGGCTACTTTCAATACCATAGCCACAGGATCACGGGGTAGAAGTCACAGAATTGGGCTGAAGTAACCATCAGGTGTAAGTAACAGAAGTAACCCTACTTCTCCCTATCTAATGGTAAAAAAAAATAATAATCAATTATACCTATATTGTTACAGAAAAATGTTAACGTAACCTATTCTAAAAATTTCCAGAGTCAGAGGTTTCCTGGCAATTTATTCCAGTGCTTTACCTTGATTAACCTTACTGACCTTTTCGTGTGGGTTAGCCTGAATCTCTCATGCAAAAGAAAATTTATTTCTGATTATTTCTTCTGATTATATGGGTTAGCATAAGAGATGATGGAGTCCTTTTAGTTCTTTACAGAAGGCTATTTTGTCTCTCAGCTCTAGATCAAACAAACCAAGCCAAGCCTTTTACTCTTTCCCCACTGGTGAAGTTTTTTAGACCTCTGATCTTTTTTGGTGCTTTCATTAAAACTCCCCAGTGTGGCCCATACTTTTCCTACAGTGCAGTATCCATAACTGGACACAATACTTTAACTGAGGCCCTACCAGCCCTGAATGGAAAATAACTTCATATACTTAGTCGACTATACTCCTGTTTATTCACCTCAGTGTGGTCTTTGCCCTTCTCACAGCAAGATGGCATTGTTGATTTAAGTATAGCTTGTGATCCTTTGCAACTCTCAGACCTTTCTCTGTAGAACTGTAATTGATAGAACTGTTACCCATTCTGTAAATATATATTGATTATTTGTATGTAATTGTAGAACCTACCACTTATTCTTACTGTATTGCATCCTATTTTATAGACTACATCTCTGTGAATTTGTAAAGTTCGCTACAGATTCTAACCCTGTCCTCCAAAATACTTGCAGACTCACAGAGCCAGGTGCTCTAGGCACAAATATGGATGCTCTCTGTCTGAAGACATTTTAAACCAAATAGTAAAAAGCCTTTTGGGAAAAAAGGGAGGAACTTAGATGTCCTCCTGACAGAATTTTAATGCTAGGAGTATTTGTTTGTAGAGGGTTTGTTTATGTGTTGTGTTATGTGGAGTGCTGTTTGGCAATTCTGTATACCACTTCCCATGCTCATGCTCTTTAAATACCTAGCTAAATTTGTTGAAATTAGGTCAGCAGGACTTTTTGTGGATATGGACAGAATCCAGGTTGAAAGAAGAGCCACAGCATTACTTCATCCACTAGGTACCACAAAAGCAGCATAGGTATGTCACGTTTAGAGTCTTCCAAGGCTATTCTTACAACTCTCAGTACGTGCTCATTCTTGTCTGTCTTGTTACTCTCTCCTCTCATTTGCTTTGTTATGGATGTTAGCTCCTGTTTCTAATAAACCTGTACTGCATTTAACCCTTCATTTCTATATTGCCCATTCTACTTCTATGACCAGTTCAGCTCAGGTCTGACAACAGAACTATGATTATCCTTGCAAAGATAACCAAGAAGACAACTCATAAGCCTCTGGCAAAGGCATAGCAAGAGTCATTTTGAGAGAAGTGGCCAAAATTAATCAGAGTAGACAAAAGTCCAGTTTTCAAAGACGGAGTTCTAAAAACGAAATTTTCAGATCTTCAGACGAGAAGGTGGTGAACCTTTTCAGGACAGTGTCCTAGAAAACAGTAATAAACTAAAGTAGAGTATCATGAAATTACTCTGGAATTGGAAGCCACCACAGTTAATGTTTTTTACATATCACCCACCAGCCTAGGGAAGAAGCAGAACATAAGAGGGAGAAATGACTGGGTTAATGGAAAATAATTGGTCATGAAAAATACAATATGCAGTAATTGGACTGAAATTTGGCTCAGGGTGAGAACCAGGACATTTTATTAGCAGTTTTTTCTGCATCATTTCAGCCATAATTGATTAAAGATGGAACCAAGTAGGGGAAAAATTAAAACATGCTACTATGTGCTTTAATTATTTTTGCAGTTAGTTTGGAAAGATAATAAGAAGCACATTTAACAAGCACATTATCTAGAAATGCTATTCTTTTGTAACTTGATTAGGTTAAATGGGCTAGCTTCATATCATAACTATCATTAAGGAATTACTCCAGACAGTGTGTTTTAGAATATTAGTGTTACATGAAACTGTTTATGGGACTCACTGCTTAGTGTTCTGATTATGCCTGTTTTCAGAAGACTGTCCTTTCCTAACTGCAAGGTGGTAACTAAGTACGTTCTCAATACTATTCATGTTCATTTCTGCCATTCTGTCAGAGTTCGTTTTGTATTTTAATTTTGTCCATTTCTGGCACACCACTGGTTGGAGAAAACAGTGTCAAAAACCCAAAGAGGTTAAATCATTTCAAATAGAAAACTCCTGCATCCTCTTCCACCATCCTGCTAATATGTCCTCCCACATCTCTTTGAGAACTTTTCATGTAACTTATACTCTGATATGTGAGATCACTGGACCAAACCAACCTCCTGTGGCTGCCTACAATATTGTGCCAATAGTTAGCTAACGAACTGAAATAATCTAGGTTAGTAATTTTGCAGAGAGGAACCGTGATCCATGTCTGAACTAATATGGCTTCCCCAACTCACATTCTTGAATACCAAAAAGCTTCTCATAGAGCTCTGTGGATGATGTTCAAGATTAAGTGCTGTGCATTTCTGAGGCACATGGTCCTGTAATTTCTGTATCTACCCTGTGCTAAGTATTCCATAACAGCAATTCAGAATCTGCTTTTGAAATATCATCCATTCTTTCCAAAGACCTGTCTTGTACTTCAAGTTATAGGCTAAAGTAACTTCCTCAAGTTGCTGGTGCCTGGCTTGTGATCAGCTGGAAATACCAAATTGCAGAGCAAACTTTTGCAAAACTGTCTCCATGAATTTACCAGTTGGTTAGACTTTGCAATACAGGTTTTGGAAAGCATAGGACAGTTCTCCTACTAGGTTAAACCAGAAATTAATTTCTAGAGCAGTTCTAGTCACTGAGATATTAATAACGTAACATGTGTAACTGTAAAGCCACAACTGACAAAAGTATGTGGACCATGGAAGACAAAGTGCTCTACATCACAGAGTTGCTAAAGGCTAGCTTCAGTAACAGCTGCCAATATGTACATCTGAAAACAATTGAAAGAGTAAAACATATCCTTACAAGCACTGTAAATCATTAGGAATTTGTTAAGACACAGCTCAAAGCCCTCTGAGAAGAGCATATGCTTCTGTTGTGTAAATTCACGTATTTGATTTTTTTGTTTGCTTCTTTTCTGTGTTCATTGTATAATGCCTATTCTCTCACCTTTCCTTGTTCCTGCTTTACCGGGTCATCAGGGGGTGAAGGGCCTATTTTGCTACGGCTTGCTTTTGCAGATGGTAGAGATTTTCCCGATTTTTGTTTGATGGGCTTATCTTTTTTCTCTGAAGCTGATGTAACAGGAGAACTTATTGTTGGAATATGAACAGATGGGATGTTCAGAATTCTTGCTAAGACAGGATCTTTTTCATCATCTAAAGAAGGGAAAAGCAATATTTTTAATGCAATGAAATTTCATAAATGTTGATGTATTTTTAACAAAATTTTGTACACTACATTTTACCTTTGAAATAACAACCTTGGTGAGGGAGTTTATTATTTCAGATAGAGGGACTGAATATACAAATTTAGAAAATCTTTCTATAGACTGACTAACTACTTATCAACCTAACAGGAATCTTGAACCTATTGATTGCCACAGGTTGTCACTTGGCTTCCAAAACCAGAAACGACAATTTTAAAAATTCTCTTTTACCTCCAGAATACCTAGATAGGTAGAGACATTTTGAGTCTATTATCTAGCAAATTATCACTGTTGTTATGCCTTATCATGGGCTGAATCCACCATGGACCAACTCTGGAAGTCTTGTATTACATACCTCTGTTTTGCTCTAATGATTCAGAAAGATTATGATAATCTAAACTTGATAAGACTCTCCCAGGGCAGCTTGCCAAGCATGTTGACAGGAAGTAGTCATGTTGCCTTTTTGAAAATAAAATTAATACAAACTAAGGTTTTCTGTAAAATAATTTTGTTTCAAGGAACCGACACTTCTCTTTAACGAGAAAACCCAGCCAGCTCAAACCGTAATGCTCTTTCGAAAGTTTTTAAAAAATATCTTCGCATGCTTGAAGGCAGCCTAAATCCCAAACCTACAACTGGTGAAATAGCACCTGGCTTCCCACCCAGAAGATTTAAGCAATTGAATTTTTATTTGTTTTGGAGAAATTGTTACCCCAGATGGAGCAACTATCAACATCTTAACTACTCCGGTATAGATAAGAATTGAAAACATCAGTGAGCAAAGCATGATGATCTCAGAAAACATTGTTGAAAACCTTTTCAAAAAAATAAAGTGAGCTTGATTTCCTTAGTAGTTTCTACGAAGTATGAACAAGTCAGTCATTTCAAGAATGACTTTAGGAAGACTTCCAAAAATATTTTTTTTTCCTTTTGTTTTGGTAAAATTACATTGTAATTCTGCTTCTTCCAATGAACAACATTATTTAATGTGAAAACTGAAACATCAGGCAAAGAACAGTTAAATAACTGACAATTTGCAAGCTAGTTTACATTCAGACAAAGAGGGAAAGATGCATGTGGAAGCATGCTAATAGAACCATTCTGGTGTGAGATTGCAGCATTTTCTGTAATGCAGATGAAGTGTTATTATATTTTTGACTGAAAAAGATAAAAGGTAGGTCGAAGTGCTACTATGCCCACTGCTTCCAGAAAGGTTTTAGGATAGATGGTTTTAGCTATGCAGACAAGAAAACACAGAGGCCACCTTAAAAATAAAGTTCTAAACTATTAGAAAGGCTCCCTACATGTTCATTTGCCTTATGGATGATTCTGGACTTATGGAAACTGCAAAGGTGACGCAAAATTTAAGAATCTAAAGCTAGTAGAAACTATTAGATCATCTGGTGATAAAGTCCTATTTGGGAGTCCGTGGATAGCAAGTCTTTCACATTAGTTTTTAAGCCTTTGATCTCAGTTTTTGTCTGGTGCCAGCATTAGGGAAATGCACAGATATCTGAATATATCCACGACCTTTAGCCTGAAAGGGAAACTTAGATCATCACAACGATTTTTGAAATCCCCATTTTCATTAGTTGATGCATGCCTGATGCATGAGAATCCAATGCTTTGTTAGCTGGCTTGGCTTTCATGTACTGAAATTTATGCTGTGTGGCTTTTACAGCTTATTGGAAGTCTGAGGAAATGCAAACAAAACTGTTTTATTCATAATATATTAGAGATAAATTCTCAGCTAACTATATAAAATAGGAAAGTTTAAAATTCTCCATAGGGCCCATTCTGATAGACATTTAATAGATAGTATGGCCATGGAATAAACAACTATTACTCATCTCCAGGAGGATGGTGAGAAAAAACAGCTGACTAAAACTTTTACAGAGCTAGTCCTCCACAGAGAAGCCGGATAGACAAAATGAAGGATTCTGAGCCAGCTGTCCAATAAAATCATTGGTGAATGTATTCCCTCTTGTCAGGTGAGTGTAAATAATCCATGTGAATACTGCAAACTGCATATAAGCAAGTTCCCAGCCACCCATACTGTGAAGTGGAGAATACTCAGGTTCACACGGCACTACTTTCCGAGTGCTAAATTTAGGACTAGAAGTTCTTATAGGCTCTTGACCCCTTAAGAGATTTCTCCTACCACTTTACTCATTTCTCCTACCACTTTACTCTGAAAAATGCTCTGAAAAATGAGAACACAGTGTCTAAGGGTAACAATGACAAAGACTGGATTGTTGAGACTGAGGGCAAATGTCTTCAGAAATCTTGAGAGAAATGTGAAATTCCAGAGGACTGCCAGATTAAGGAAGGTTTCCTTCCTCCTGCACACACATACAGGTCTCTAGCACTTGGAGCTGTACTCTCATGGTTTTATCGAGGCAGAAAAAGCAAGTGCAAAGATTCTATAACACCCAAAGGTGAATGCTCATAGGTGCTCAAGAAGCCAGTCTCACAAAGTGATGAGAAGCTTACTTCTAAGTCTGGTTGTAAGGTCATCTGAAGTTAGATTTTGGTCATGCTAGAGAAAAAAATAATAATTCAAAACTTAAACAAGTACTAACATTAGACCAAGAAATAAAAAAGATGCATAAATTTGGCAACAAACACCCTGAGGCCTTCTGTCATCTCAGCTTCCCTAAAAGGAAGAAATAAAAAGAGACAAACAATCCGAAAAATGAGAATTAGAGAGGTTCCAGAGAATTTTTTCAGTAATGCAGGGAAAATGAGTAATTCACTTCCATTTTAACGAATCAGTGCAGAGAGTCTGCAGATTACATGGCATATCATTCTACATCAGGGATGGATGGCATATGAGAATAGTCTAAGCCAGAATATTTCTGGTCAGAATTTTCCAGGGCACTTACAATACAAACACCCACAAGGGGAATCAGCCACAAGCAAATGACTGTAGAAAAACTGCAGACAATCAAAGAATGTCAGTCACCAGCACTGCACTAAAGCTCAACATAGGATTCTTCTAAGGTAGAACAGGATGCTTATGGTATATGTGAAAAAGCCTGAACGTTACAGCTGACATGTAGGTGTTTAATTAGATGTCTCTCTTTTATGCCAAAATACAAGTTTTGACAGTCTACATCATTGCAGATGCAATCTTGGCCCAAGTTTAAGAAGTCCTTTTTCAGTAATTAATTTGTAAGATGTATTTGATTAATAAAAACTGAGTGTATAGTTGAACGGTTTACCACAGTTCACACAAAGATGCATTCAATTATGTTTTCATATTTTATGAGCTGCAAAATGCTGGGATTATTTCCTGATCAGAGAAGGGTTTCACTTTTATCCATATGATGGTTTCAGTGGTCTTTCAAATGTAATGGAAACAAAAAGCTCTTGGTAAAAGGAGACACTATTTTCCCTGTGGTTTTGTGAAGCAATTGCTTCCATTTGGTGAATGTGTTTGTTGAAAGGCTGAGAGAAATCCCTCATTATGTCTGCACAACTGTAACCTAAAGTATAACTCCTAATGTAGAATGAAAGTTCCATAATCATCTATATAAGTTTACAAAAATATTATTTCTTGGAAAGCCAAGAAGGCTCCTCGTCAAATCACATTTTCTTTGGCTCAAATTAATTGGCTGATTTCACTGGCCTACTTAGTAACAATACTTCCCAGTTTCTCCTTGCACTACTGTTTTCACAGTAAGTAAAAAAGCATGGAGACCTCTATTTTGAAATTCGAATCATAGAATATTCTTGACAGTGTAATATCATCTTGAGCCTTGCTGAAAAATCCCTACCACGTAGTAACAGCTGCTAAGAAAGGCAGAATTGCATGCAACAAATTATTGAGTTAAGGAGTGTATGAAATAAACAAATAAATAAATAAAATAAAATTAAAAAAAACCCCAAACTGTGCCTGTGGTTCTCAAATATCCTCTTCTATTTGCTTACTTTACCTGCTGTCTTCCCTGTAGGTCCGTAATAACTCAGGGACAGCTGGATTCCATTTTCTAAGGTGGCTGAAAAAGATCCAAACTTGCTCACAGCTTTCTTTTGTTTTTTCAATTTTCCTTAAAAAAAAAAAAAGAATTCATTTTAAAGACTGCAACACACAGCAGAACCACCTGACCTGCAAACCAATGACTGGCGCGAATAGTGGCACATCAGTGTGGATAACTAACCTGTAAAATACATTAATTAGGATGGGGAAAACTTCATCATTCCATTCGAAGGGTAGTATCTAACAGTCAGTTTTGTGTGACATAGCTGTGCATTTTCATCTAGAAAATGGCACTCTAATTAGATAGGGTTTGTAAAAACAGGTTTAATATCAACAAGTAGTGAGAAGTCTTTGTGATTTTAAACAGCAAGAGAACCTAGTTCTGGAGTCAAGGATCCTTATTTCTGTTCCCTACTTGGCTTACAAGAATGCTAAACTGATCACTTCTATCACACATGGCCCATGCACTAATAAAAGACATTGTCTCTCAGATATTGTCACAGGGACTGTCCCTTAAGGACAAAGTAAAAGAAAGGACAACAAGTTGAGAAATTAGATAAAAAGATGTGTCTGGCATCTGTGAAAACGGATCAGGTTCACTAAGAGGTGCAGGAGAAGATGTCACATGATGAGTATGTCATCCTTGAAAACCACACGAACTACGCAAGGTAACATCTTTGAAAAGGTGACACTGGAACCTACCTTGAGTCTAGTTCAACTCCTGCTGCCTTAAAGAAACGCTCTGCTGGTAAGAGGAAATTCTTGGAATTTTCAAAATGGTGAGTAGCTTCTTAAAACTGTGAGGAGCAGCAGAGATGACTGCAAAAGACGATTAAGGCAGGCACCCAACACCTGGTTATCTCTTCCACCAAAAAGGCACAATGCTGAGACCTCGTCTGCTCCTTATTTACTCTGTCACTGCAATTTTCATTGTGACTATCACCTGCAGGTTGCTGTTTGCCATTTTGCCTGCATAAAATGCTTACCATTGTACCATTCAGTCACTGCCAGGTATCACAGTGGATTAGTTCTTTCCTTCCCTACTGCCTTTCTATAAGACACTCCTGTTTCGACAGAAGGAAAGCCTCTCACTCATGCCAAGTGAGCACACCTTGCATCAGACGCTAGCACACTGGTGATTGAAAGTACCATTTGGTAGACCCCAGAATGATACAAGACTACTTTCAGAAGGGCAGACAAGAAAGATCTCATCTGTTGAAGGGATGACATTTTCTATTCAGATATCCTATGATTACATCACTGGTGGCAGTTGAAGCCAAGGAGAAGAGCAAGAGCAGGATGCTTTTTAACACTGATGAAGATTAAAAGAGCTAACACACCTACGAAAAGTTACACTGTTCCAACACTCTTCAGTTGAGTGACAGTGATAACATAGTGCTTTTAGCAAACATACACAAATTGTTACAGACTGGCTTTCTCACCTGGGTTCAGAAAGGATTTGGATTCAATGCTTTCTGAATGTTAGCAACATGTCAACCAACAGCAGAAGCTGCTGAACTGCAGAAAGATCCATTTTCACAGCAAAGGTCTCGGAGAGGCTCTAATGCTATGGTTATCCGACCCACAAAAGGTGGTCCAGTTCTGAGGAGGAAATAGCTCCTCTCAAGGGCAGGCATTTAGCCTGGTCACACTGGACATGATTCAGTTTGCATCTTAGGCTTTTCCAGGCCATGTTAAGATCTGAAGGACTCCTCCACTAAAGAAGAAAATTATTTTCTTAAGGAATGGTGACTCTTCATTGATTTCCTTGCTTTGGAAAATAGACTGGTTTACACCTGTTGATCTGTACTGTGCTTCTATACCTTGGTAAGATCTCTCTACATGGCACTTAAGATGTCCAACTGGATTTTTAGCTCTATTTACAGGACACTGATCTTATTTACCCTCTGCCATTAGTAGAATTTATTTTCTGTTAGTTTATGAGGTTTGCATCAAATTACTTAATGTCAAACTATTAATTCTTTATATCAGTGATGTCAATTCACTAACCTGACCCAATTTTCTGTTTTTCATTAATTTCTTGCACTTCAATTTCTTTTACGTTTTTCTTGGGGTCTGTGATATGAATGAAGAAATTGTGGTTGTCTTTTATCACTTTTACCTTTACCAAAGTTGGACCTGCAAAGCAACAGAATACTATTATTGATCCCATGAGGCTTCAGAACTGCCATCCCCCACCAAAAAACCCACCCAAACAACTCTGCACCTGCAACTATAAAGCACACAAAAAAAGAAAATTGCTCCATAGTGGACTGAATTGCTTAGTAGTAAACCAAGAACGTAAAACTAGGCTTAGCTAAGTTTAGACTAAGTATTCAAAAACTTCCTGACAATTAGATCTGAGAGGCTGCAGAATAACCCTGTCGCTTAGATATATTGCATTTAACTGGCAAATTAATGCAACATTCATACTTGGAATATCATGCATTGGTTGCCATTGAACAGATAAAGATGAACTGATTTTTTCTTAATTTCTAGCTTTCTGGTACTTTGTTTATGTCTCAGTTGTCAACATACTATAGTAAAATGTAAATATTATTAGCAATAGAGGCTAACATGGTACTCTCTAAATGTCTTTAACTGAATTTCTACTCCTGAGACATGAAAACACATTTATGGATTAAGATGATTAATGATTAACTATGCTGTCAGTTAGTAACTAAGTCAAAGCAAAGCAAAAAGAAGTAAATAATCACCTTTTACAAAATCTATCTTCTCTACTTGAATCTGTCCTCCATCAGAAGGGAAAAGATATTGATTGGTTCCTGATACTTGAATGAGACCCTCCCCTGTATTGTAGCCATGAAACTGGAAAAACAAGTTTTAGATTATGTGTAAATGAGAAAGGCAGAAGCTATGAAAAAGGCAAATGACAGATAGATACTCAGGATCCCACTGTTTTGGTCAACATTTTTGCTTAGATATTTAACTAACATAATAACAACTTCAGCACATATATAGCATGTTATTCTCTTATAAAAATAATTTCTCAGGTATTAAGTGAAGTAACTTGTTACACATGACAGAAGAGTCTGATCCTTCAGTGATATGGGCCCATCATGGAAATAGAAGAGTAGAAAGTAGGCTAATGGCTTAACATATAAGGGGAAGGAAAGAAAAATTCTGGACATGTGCAAAGAGACAAAGTACAATGTCATGTGATCGGATAAAAGCCAGATCATGATTCAACATTCCATCCTCAAAAATTTGGAATTCAGACACTGTAAATCTGATTCTTAGATTGCTGTGCCTTCCAAAGGGCCAAAAACTGGCAAAAAATAGGTAAGTATACTCAAGTGAGTTCATACTGAAATGTTATATATCTCTGAGTTTGAAGTCTGTATTCAAGCAAGGTTAACTCAAATATATTGACCTACAAGTTTCGGCTACAAGTCTCCAATTCTGCAAATATGGACACAAGTAACGAAGAGCTCTCTCTATAAGAAATATCTGTACGTTAATTTAACAGGCAGAATATCTTCTATTAGGGTACTCCAAGAATGTGAATTTTGAAACGGGATATGAAAGAAACAGTGAACTCCTTTTACCTGATTTCCAATATGGGCAGCCAAAACTTCAACTAGGTCCAGCAGGCCCCATATATGTAGGAGTTGGAAGAGATCTTTATGTTCCTCTTTCCTATTGTCTCCCACAAAAATCACATTTTCAGGCAAAATTCATCCCCTGATTATATTTTCCATGGGAACAAAATAATGATCAACTTATCTTTGTCATATATACTAAAAACCATGCAAGTTAATGAAATAGTCTTGTGTAGGATAATCTTAAACATCAGAAACTGTTTTCCAAAACTTTTAAGAAGGGATCTGCTGCTAAAATGATGGCATTAAAAAAGACCTAATTAATCTTAATTTGCCTTGAACTCCATTTTCACAATGGATAATAGTTTTGCTGTAATCTTGACTCTCTACATAAATAATTAGCATTTTCCTGATGTGGTGCAATAATGTGATTCCTTACTTTATAAACTTTCTCAGCATGCGGTTCTGGTATGCTGAGATCCTCAAGTTCAGGGGATGCTGGCTCATCTTTATACTTCTCTTGGGAAGATTTCTTGTTGGAATCTTTACTTTCTTCACGTATTATCTCCTGTCCTTTCTTTTTACCTTCCTTTTTTCCTTTTTTTAATTCCTTAAGTCGTTCTTCTTCTAGTAATCGGTCCTGTTCCTCCTTCCAAGCCTACATTAAATGTTAGAAATTCAAATGACCGTGGTTCTCTTTGTATTAGAAGATATGTCACGTGTGCATGCTGAAAAGAGTGCAAGTAAACAACCTCAAAGGAACCAATGATTCTAAGTCACTCACATATTTTCCTAATGTGCCTACAGTTTTTACAATATCACACATTACATTTTGCATAAAATTATTGACTTATTCAGTCCACAGGATCAGTCATTCTTGACCACAGAAAATGTATCAGATGATTATTTGTATCTTATAAGTTTAGTCATAAGAGAATTATTTTGTTGTGCCCTTTTCCATAATGTTTATCACCAAATCAGAATGCATCACTGGTATTAGTTTATTTCAAAAATGCAACTGTGAGATAAAATTATTTTATTCTTTTACAGAAAGAAGAATGAGGAATTGATGCATACCAAAGCACAAGCATTTCTGTGGAAGAAATGGTAAGCATTCTCAGTTACAAGTTAGGTATTAGCCTAACTTGAGCTGCGCCAGCTCAAGTTGTGTAGCTGGCAATAGGTTAACATCACTTCATCTCTACATTCCCAATATCAGTACTTTAAGTGTAGAACATTACACACTAGAATTAAAATGAGACATACTATGGCTGTGAAGAATCAAAAAAAGCAGGGGAGTACAACATCAATTAAGATAGATTTGTGCAGAGTAACAGATAGTGCCAATGCTAGGACTTACATCATATGTGTGTTTAACTCAGCCAGAAACTTACTGTGTGAACTCAGGCATGTAATTTCATCTGTAGTGGATGGGATGACCATGGTCTACATCTATAAAATGGGATTCTCTGTCATAAGAGAACTTTGAGGTGTCATATTTATATTCCTTAATTTCCAAGGGATGTAGATAGTGAAAGTAGGAGTTGGGCACATAAGTACTTCCATGAATCTGGATCTTATGTTTTCACAGCTTTATAACCAGAAAATTTCAACAAGTAGGACATCATCCATAACTCTCATTTCCTAGTACTACAATTATTAATTGCTCTTGAAATGTCTAGTTTAACTCCAAACAATCTTACTTTAAGAAAATAACATAACATAACTGAAAAAATAAGGATTAAATGAAAGAAAACATAAATGAAATTATACAAAAAATAGCCAAGAACTACAGCTATAGGGAAGACGATTCAGTCAAGTCTATGGAAGGATGAAGGCTTGCCTTCCTAGGAAAGCAGAGTTATTCAGTCAGTTTTAGAAACATACATATTTTTTGCCTCACCTTTAGAGAACCTTCTCTGATAAAAGGGCTTCTTTCATCGTTGGGTTGAGATTCTGGAACAGCCTCTGTTATGCTCTCAGGTCCTGACATGCTGACTTTGAGAAATGAAATGGGAATAAATAAGTTTATAAATACAAATGAAAATGGAATAATTTTAAATAATGGGAAAATAAAAATAAAAGAAGTTCAAGTAAATAAAAATATCTATTGTAAATAGTAAAAATGTAAAAGTAGAATACAGAAAATGTTAAATATTTTTGGAAATAAAATAGAAAGACTGTTCAGGTTAGAAGAAACTTATCTGACAACCAGTATTACTTGATTGTTATCACTGGGGACCAAACATGCTGAACAATATATAAATGTACTTAAGAATGAGTCTCTGCTTTTTGCTTTTGAAGGCTTTATTCCTGCAATAAGTATTTTTTAACGTAGATAAGCAATGCTGAAAAAACAGTAAGCAGTATTTATTATTTTTGTTTCTACCACTATTCCAAAATTCAGACCTAGTGCTATAACCAGCTCACCAAATGCCAGAACAAGCTCAATACTAGAACCCTATCACAACCTTTCAAGTCAAAAAAGTGAGTAAATACTGTCTGACCCTTCAAACCTTCACTAAAGAAACACTGTATCTCCTGTTTACTATTAGGGCTTTATAGCATCTATCACTCATGAAAAGTGTATCTCTACAGGTGTGTGGTTTTATATCATGCTTGGATACCTAACATTTACCTGCTAGAAAAGATTAAAGTGCACGATCAGAAACTTCTAGTTAAATTACTTTGTATTAAAAAGTAAAGATTGCAGTGTGGACTAGAGCAGTGCTAATGAAATCGAAATCACCTGAAGACGCTGTTGCCCATGTGCACATCCCAGCTAGAAGTGATTATCTTTTTTCAGCAAGTGAACTTCTCTATATCTGCCATGAGGCACCAGATGGGCAAGACTCAGTCTAGCTCCTGTGACAGCTAGATAGGTACAAATTATTACTTAGAATCCATAACTGTTCTTTCAGTTTCCTATCCATAATCAAATGTGTTAACTGGGTTGAGGAATAACTTTCTTATTTTTGTAAACGCTAATTGCTAGTACTAGAAGGTTTCAAAGTGCATTTTCAAACAAGGTGAACAAAGAAAAAGCTAAATATCATAGAATGAATGTTAATGCAATTTAGATATACAAGCAAACAATTTGGACAACAATTCTCTTTTGTCAAAAGGAATTTTCAGATTTTGCTGCTTGCTCAAGAGTTACTGTATGAACTGCTTACAATTTTCATTATCCAAAATGTTGCTTGTAATTAAAGTTTGCTCTGCAGTCTAGTCAATTCCAGGTTCCAGTTTTAGCTTCTAGCCTACAGGTTCTGACTTTCAGCTTTTATCCTGCCCTTTCATAAAGGAATTTCCTGAACTGTGTTGACAACTTTACCTACTGCCCACTCTTCATGTGTTCAGTCATCTAAACAGAGATTCATATTTGTATGTAGTCCTTAAAGTAATTCTGTTAAACAAGCACAGCTACTGTAAATGTAAACCGACATTAAAGATCTCATTTTTCAGAACAGAGGATGATGCAGAATATTTAAGTATGTGTATTTAATTCATTTCAAAACGTATTTATGTCTATACAGATGATAAAACAAGGCTACCCTGTGAAAAAACAGATGCAATTCTCCTCTGAACAACTCTGGGTTTCAGCACCCAATATGAAAAATGAATTTTCTAGGATTAAACAAAAAGATACCCACTTTTGTCTTTCTTAGCGAGGCCAGTTTTTTTGGCAGCACACGAAGACAACACAAAAGGTCCTTCTGCAATGGCTTTTTCTGGTTTAAGAGACTCTATTTCCTTACCCATCTTCTCTTCCTGGTATTTGGCTTCTTCCTCTTTCACCCAGTCTTCAATTGAGTTGGCCACCAGCTCGAGATAGTTTCTGAAAAGCACAGCATTCCTCTATTTACCATAACACAGTTTTCACTAATAATGATTTCAGGTCAACCAGGATCACTTGGCTTCTCAGTTTTTTATACAAATATTATTCTGCAACCTATGAGTGAAGGCTTGCAATTGACAGGGTTTTGCTCGGTTTCTAGAGGAGCTGGCATTTTTGTCTGGCTGGTATTTTCTTAGCATATCTTACGTTTGGGATTTTGGTCCTCCTTTCTGCAAAGATATTACAAACTTGTCTTCCAAAGAATGCCCACCCTCAGAGAAAATCCAGGAAGTCAGAAAACAGAGACATTTAGTTTAAAAAATGTTGAGACTAGTTATCATCCTCACTGTTTTATCACCAGAATAATTTATTTTTTTAGTTGTTCTTAATTTATATTGTCTTTTTGAATACACTTCATTTGTTTTATTCAGCAATTGAGGAGGTGTTACTCTTTTTAATTCCTAGCTTTTCTTCATCCATGTGACAAGAAAGGTGCTTGGAATTTGTCATGCAAATGCAAATTAGAGAATCAGTGCCTGGGGTGAATAAAGAATATTCACAATTAACAGTGGAATTGAGCACTGAATGCCGAATTGATCCACAGTTTGCAGCTGGTATCAGTAGTTGCATTGTCTCATCTTCCACATGTATCTGAAATGACTACTAAAATAGCTCATTGTGAACAACGGCTTCCAAGGTAGGATGAACCCTCTAAGTCTTATATGCAATTGCCACTCAACCCCCTGTTAGGAGTGCTACCATAATTTTTTAAAGTAAAATTCTTGATGTGTACAAACCTAAAATGGGCTTTTAAAAAATCCATGAGATTCAGTTGTTGTGTCTTTAATAATGTTTTGCATTTAGAAGTTCAAAATAATTCAAAAATTCTTATTGCAGCATTACATTGTATGTCCAAGAGAACTAATATGTAGGCTATCTACACAGACTGGGGATGTATAAAGTTCATGTAGAGCTTAAAGATATGCAAGCCTCTCCCAGCTCCTGCAGTGTAGGTGGAGCCTGCCGTGGAAAATTTGCATGGAGAAACTGTTGATCATATACTCTCTAGGGACAAGGCAACTCTGCCTGTTTCTGAAGAAAAGTGTAGAAGCTATAAAAACAAAGGTGTTGAAAACAAAAGGCAAAACTAGGCTGGAACCTAGAGTTGCCAGTACTGGAATAACTTGAAGATGAATATATGTTATAAATAAAAAAGAGATTATCCGTGTGGAAAATATTTTAGGGCAATGAAACAGTCATTCAAAGTCAAAAATACACATTCTATTAATATGTATTCTGATGTCACTACTGCTAATGTCTGACTCAGAATCATTTCTCAGAAAGGATTATTCTTTTCCAGTAACTTGTGTAATGTGTTTACTATGAAACAGTAAACAAATGTCATTAAGATTAAGTTTGAGCAAAAGAATAGTTTTGATAATGTCTGAATTTATTTGGCTTCCTGATAGAGTGGCCACTTATCCTAACCAGAGCTGAAATGTTTTATACATATATATCACTGCAGGTACATGTGCCTGTGCCTTCGGAGCTCTTAGTAAGTAGCATCCATTGGATTCCACATACAGCCTCCTGCTGCTTAGTCTTTGAACAGCACAATTCCTGAATTTTTGGATGTTCTACGTGAACTATGGAACCCGATATCCATAGAGAAGAAGGAAAGGTAAATGGGATCTGCAGGAGCAAAAGCTGCTGCAACGTAAGAAATTTAATTTCCCCCTTGCTTGAGGATTTGCTGTAAAAGCACCTTCTGTAACCAACTGATTAGCCGGTAACAGAAATATATTCTAGACAGCAAGTATACATGAACCCTACATGGTGGGACTGTGGTCTATAAGATGTCACAATAAAGAAGTAACAAGTAAGCACAAGTAGAAAACTCCCAACAGAGAAATAGCATCTGTTGCGTATTGGTAACTCTCCTGTTGTGAAAATGTGACTCTTAAATATATGTCCAAAATGAGACTGATAATAATTTTAGTAAAAGGAAAATTAATATATTGTTAGTTAACTCATAAAGAGCCAGTTACTTCATACAAAGGTAAAAACTAGTAATACTACTGCTTAATTAACAAGTATGGTTTGTGTCTGTTTCTGGCAGCTCTGCAGGATCTGGAAACCAATGCCGGCAACAGCTTCCAACAGTCCAGGTATTTAAAGATTCTCTTCCACAGAAGTGCTATGTTGCTTGGAAACACACACTAGCAAATATTTATAATACTTTGTGTGGAAATTTAAATTATCTTTAGCAAAAAGGTTGAATAAGGTCAGAAAATGTGTTGACTATTTTGCAGAGGAAAGGCAGGTATAGATACCACGTACCAGAAACAAGTGAGAGCTTGTAGTTCTTCAAAGATACTAAGTAGCATACATAGCAGTGAGGTACTTCTATGGAAAAAAAAAAAAAAAAAAAAAAAAAAAACACAACAACAAAGCCAAACCTTTTTGTTAGCTTTCATGCCATTTGTTTAGAGACTCCTTTCTACTTTGAAACACTATGAAGTGTCACTGAATAGGCCCCAAGATGGTGGGCCCCAAGCAGAAGCTATCTTTAATGTCTAAGACTTGTTTCCAGTGTATGTGGAAGAGTAAGAAGGAGGAAGCATATTCCATCCTCAACCAAGTTATAACGCATCTACCACAGACCCTGCTTCATTCCTTCTTTGGATGCAAAATTAGCAACTTCTGTTTTGCAGCTATCAAGAGCTCTTCACAGCTCTCAATTGGCCTTGAATTGACTATTTCAATGCCTTTCAAGGTGACCAGCCAAATTGTTCTAGGATTCCTTAAATGAAGAGCTGTTTTCAAGGAGCAATGCTTCCTGAGGAGGTCTGGTTTCTCACTGTCTGCTCCTATGGACAACACAATCATAAAATGCCACTGGGATGAGGTGTTATACAGTGTATGTAAACACTGTCTTTCTCTATTTTTTAGGGAAGACTTCAGCTGTTATATACATGCAAAAAAGTCAATTGACTAGACATTTAGAAGATTTGCCTAACAACCACAAAATAGCCAGCATTTTCTCCAAGGCCATTTGTGTTTCTGCTGTCTGGCTCTGGTCCCAGTCACTGCTAATCACAACAGCCTCTCTTCATGGCAAATAATTCTAAATCCAAGTGTCTGGAAAGCTGAGGTAGACTCACACAGAATTTCTTGACTGACAGCAAAGATACAAAATACAACACAAAATAATGTCTTCAGGAAAGCATACTTTGCCTACTTAGCATTCAAACCCTGTTAGAAGTACTAACAAAATTAACAGATTCCTGTATTCTGCTAAATGAGGCACTCTACTTAGAAAGGGTTGCTTGCAGAGAGACTCGTGGGTGTGGGTGTGTTTGTCCATTGGATAATTTGCTTGAAATTCTATTTAGTAAATCAAATCCAATTAATCCATAGAGCACCACAGTGAAATGGTTAAAGACAGGTCAGCTGTTTCTCCATGGCATTGTAGCTTCTTTATATAACAGTACATGGACACATATTCTATTTTTGTACAATTAATTGGAATAGCAGCTGGATAAACATTATTTATATTGTTGTTTCAGTGCAAAATTTTATTCCCAAATGCATAGGTCCAGTGACAAAAGCCTTAATAGTGAATAAATCAAACACTTGCATACCTCTAACTAGTAAGCAGATAGTGACAAGAAATTAAGAAGAATATGGTGTTTTGTAAATAAACTATTCTGCTATTAATAAAGGGCTTCTAGCTTTCCTAGAAAAACTTTCCCAGTGACTCTTGCCCTAATTGTGAATACTTGGTTGAAAAATCAGACAATTAAATTTTTAGACAGAATTTTTTTTTAATTTCCCTCACCTAAAGTGTCCTCAACATAATTTTCTTGATGTGGATATCCCTAATATGACAGCATGATACTTATTTTTATAATTTGTGATGAGTCACATATAGTTACTGCATGGTTCTTCTTACTTGGAAAAGCTTTGTCTCAAGAATTCCTTTGATATAGGACTGTTTTCCACCTGTGTGACTTGCTTTCTCATAAATATGTTGCATCATGCTATCTTTCAACTTCAAAGCTCTACCCCAACCTTAGCCATGGAGGTTTTAGCTGAAAATGACTGTGAATGAGACATGAAAGATAAAATCAGTTACCTGAATCCCACATCAGAGTGCAAAGCAATATCCCAAGTCTCTTGGCACAAACGATACTGATTCATAGGATTGTGAAGAACCACTAGTAAAGAGTTATCTCGAGTATGATAAAAGGAATCAATACACCTATATTCTTGGGATGCACTATGAAGTACCTGAAAAGGAAATAAAGTAATGCACATCCTCCCCTGCAGACAGCAGCATATTTACAGATGCTACATAAATTCCAGCAAAACGTGTTTCAGAAATTCAGTCTTCTACACAAAGTATTTGGATACCTGCAATATGAAGTGTTCAGGCAGGTGGAAATTGAAACTCCACCATGATTCATACTGAGAAGAGGCAGTCATGCTTCCTCTTTTGAGGCTGACCATGAGTGAAAAGGTTTAGCTAAATAATAAACTAATACATTTAAATATTAATTAAATCCTTAAACAAATTAAAATAATACAGTATTTAAATAAATAAATAAATAGCAAATAAAAGCAGAACTATTATATACCAGGTAAAAAGGAAACAAATTTACTTTTAGCTCAATTAAGTCAATACTTGGTAGTCAATTTACTATACTATTACCTGCACATCTCAGAGATTTACTGTGTTTACATTATTCCACTCTGTTCTGTACTGCCCCATCAGTTTTAATGTTTACATTGTCTGCAGGCTGAAACTTATTTTATGGTTATAGCTAGAAGAAAGCCTTATTTTAAACTATTATTTTTACAAAACTAGGCAATTGAAATAAAACTGAAATAGTTATCTATCAATAAATATTCCCTTTAAACATGAAATACTTAATATTACCTGATGTAAAAATTACTTTCATATGCGACAAAGTATAAGGAAATATTCTTACAAACTGCTATTTTCTGATGCAATAAAGCATTGCTTTCTGTTGTTATTTTCCGTCCTTATCTTTTAACTGGCTTCACTAATTACTGACAGTTCGGTTAGAATTAACTAGTTACTTTGCAGAAGAAGGAATTCCTGATGTATTGAAATGTATGACCAGAATAAAGTGGTGCTGAAAATGTCCAAGCAGCCTATCTTTCATCCATGTACAGCATATGTCAGGAGCAAATAAGAATTGCAGCTCCAGGCAGCAAGGGAACTAATAATCCACTCCTCCTGAGAGAATGCCTACCAAATTAAGCCACCTACACTTGAAATTATCTTTCACATTTATGGTTCTGTCTTTCTGCAAGATTTCTATAAATGAAGCTTGTAACCCTGAAAGGGTGAATTACTATTACAACAAGATTTTCTATTTGCCCATAAAACATGTACCACATACACTGCATAGGTATTTGCAAAGTATGCTTTCAAATATACTGCACTAATAAGTCCCATAACAGCCAGGGAGGATCACACCTAAGGGTAAGATCATTTTGTCTCCATTACACGTTTAGGTAAAAGACTCACTACCAAAAAGGCTAACTGCAGTTTGACCAAACTAGGAAATAAAAACCCATTACAAACTGCATTTCACACAAGAAATAGACAAGCAGTTAAAGAACAATTGGTTTCAGTAAAAATGTAAAAGGGATAAAACTGAGTCAATTATCTAACAAGGAAATACTGTATTACTCCACTATAAATTCTCTGTACAGCATTCTGAGGTGACTAAGTATAATATTTTTGGTTTACAGATACCTGAAGAAGAACATGGGGTTGAAAATGCTCAGCAAAATTCCAGTCTGTCAAACAACGCCTCTGTGTCTTTTTTATTTCTTCTAAGTTTGGTCCTAGGCCATAATTTTCCAGACTCACCTCAAAATACACCAAAACAAAATAATGAATACCAACACTTCAGTGTCGGTTGTATTAAATTAACTGTAATATTGTTGACTTAATAGACAGCATCCCATGTTGCATCACTGTTAATTGCATAATGCTGCACATGTGTAGACCCGTATGGCACTATTTAACAAAAAACACAATTATTCCCAAAGGTTTTTGGTGTTGGCTTTTTTATAGCAAACATAATCTAAATATTTTTATTATTAGGTTATACATTTTTGAGTTCTGTAAGCAATTATGAATATTTAAACATGTCCTATGAAGTAATTCTAAAATTGCTGTATTTATCCAGGGCTGTATAGCAAGCAGGTGTTTCTGAAGCTGCCAAATTACATAGTTTATTAGTTTGACACAGTTTGGCAATTTCTCTCAAACTCTCATGCTAATATGTGACCACTGGTATTCGGTGAAACCAGTAAATAATTGTTATTAGTAGTTTCACCAAGACGCATCACCTTAGAATTTAAAGAAAGTGATTTCATAGTGCTTAAAAGTTATGGCACTATTTGCCAAACACTACAAAATCAACTTTTGCATGCAGCATTGCAAAGGAATGCCCAGTAACATGTCCTGGTATGTTACAGTATCTTCTGTTGCCTCTGCATTTTGGGCTGTATCAAAAGAAGAGTGGCCAGCAGATCCATGGAGGTGATGCTGCTCCTCTAATTCCGCTCTCGTGAGATCCCACCTGGAGTACTGCATCCAGCTCTGGAGTCCTCAGTGTAAGAAGTACGTGGACCTGTTGGAGTGGGTCCAGAGGAGGACCACAAAGAGGATCAGAGGGCTAGAGCACCTCTCCTACGAAAACAGGCTGCTTTGGGATTGTTCAGCTTGGAGAAGAGAAGGCTCCAGGGAGACATTATTGCAGTCTTTCAGTACTTAAAGGAGGTCTACAAGAAAGATGGGGAGGGACTTTTTATCAGGGAGTGTAGTGATTGGATGATAGGAAATAGGATAGTGGGTCCTGATGGGATGCATCAGCAGGTGCTGAGAGAGCTGGCAGAAGTCATTGCTAAGCCACTCTCCATCATCTTTGATAAGTCATAGGGAACGGGAGAGGTGCCTCAGGACTGGAGGACAGCAAATGTCACTCCAGTCTTCAAAAAGGGCACAAAGGAGGACCCGGGTAACTATAGAATGGTCAGCCTCACCTCCATCCCTGGAAAGGTGATGGAACAACTTATCCTTAGCACTGTCTCTAGGCATACAAAGGATAAGAGGGTCATAAGAGGCAGTCAATGTGGCTTCATCAAACCAGGTGAATAGACGATAGTAAAGCAGTGGATGTGGTCTATCTTGACTTCAGTAAAGCATTTGACACCATCTCCCACAGTATCCTTGCAGATAAACTGAGGAAGTGTGGCCTGGACGATCGGGGAGTGAGGTGGATTGTGAACTGGCTGAAGGATAGAAGCCAGAGAGTTGTGGTCAATGAGATGGAGTCTAGTTGAAGGCCTGTATCTACTGGAGTCCCTCAGGGACCAGTACTATTCAATATATTCATCAATGACTTGGATGAGGGAATAGAGTATGCTATCAGCAAGTTTGCTGATGACACAAAACTGGGTGGAGTGGCTGACATACTGGAAGGCCATGCTGCCATCCAGCGGGACCTGGTCAGGCTGGAGAGTTGGTCAGAGAGAAATTTAATGCAAGTGTACTCTTGCATCTGGGCAAGAACAACCCCAGGTACCAGTATAGATTGGGAACTGATCTGTTGGAGAGCAGCGTAGGGGAAA